>BQNB010023299.1:44120-61962 GCA_026074375.1 Tanacetum coccineum | reverse complement strand
AGCTTGTTTGAAACACTTGGGTTCTTCATTATTAGTGATAGCCGCTAAGAAGGCTTTGTGATTAGTGGAAAACTTATCATAAGAAACAAAATTTGAGATTAGGTAGCGTACCGTGGAGGTAACCTGATTGGATGTTGATGTCGGGTGTTTGAGCGAAGGAGGAACTAAGGGTTACAAAATCCTCGATCTTGAGACCAGAAAAATAATAGTTAGTAGAAATGTAAATTTTTATGAACAAAAATTCCCTTTCAAAAATATTTAAGAAATCAATAAAGATTGTGTTGAGGAACCGATAATATGTCACGATTGTGACTGTCATGATGAACCAATCTTGGTACAAAACAAAGAACAAAACCCAATGGAGCAAGAAAGACCTCGTTAGGTATCCAAGAAAGAACCCTGGTTTCCCCCTTTCTTCAAACTTATCTCCCTTTGTGTTGGTGTTTGTAAAATATGCAAGACACCCAAAGACTCTTAGGAACTCGTAATCTGGTTTTTGATTCATAAGCAACTTAAAAGGCGTTTTGTTTTTAATAATTTTAGACGGGAGGCGGTTAATTACATATGCCGCGGTTAAGATGCATTCTCCCCAAAATTGTTTAGGAAGATTTAAAGCCTGAGCAGTTTCGAGCAGGTTTCTATGCTTCCTCTCGACAACACCATTTTGTTGGGGAGTGTGTGAGCAAGTGGTTTCTAATAGGATCCCCTTTTCGTTGTAAAAATCTAGCATGTCGTTAGATGTGAATTCCCCACCATTATCACACCTTATGCTCTTAATTTGCTTTTCGAATTGAACTTCAACCATTTTGCGAAAACCCATGAGACGTTTGCTGGCCTCACTTTTATGTTTAATGAGAAATACACATACCGCTCTACTGAAATCATCAACTATTGTAAGAAAATAGTTGGCTCTTGTATACGAAGGTACCCGATAACCTCTCCATATGTCACAATGAATTAATTGAAAAAGGAGCATTGGTTTTAATACAACTAAAAGGAAAAGGAGTTCTAATATGCTTTGCTTTAGCACAAGAATGATAGAAATTAGTAAAATCAATAGTGCATGTTTTAATAAAATCAATTTTACCAAGTTTCCCTTTTGATGCATGTCCAAGTTTTTTATACCATGTCTTAACTATGGTTGCCATAGCTCTTCTTCCTTGAACCATCTTCATTCGGTATAGTCCCCCTTCGCATCTACCCACACCAATCAAGTTCTTCCTTTGTAATGCTTTTATAACACAAAAATCAGGGAAGAATGATATGCAACACTAAAGGTCGCGACTAAGGCGACTAACGAAAAAAATATTGCATTTGAAATCAGGAACATAAAGAACTCCATTTACTTTTGTTCCCCCATGAAGAATGTAGTCCCCTTTCCTGTTAACTAGGATGGAATCCCCATTGGGGATAACAACAAGAGCCTCGAAGTGGGTGGCTTTCTTGTTAACACGAATGTCGGATAAATAAGTAATGTATTCGGTGCAACTCGAATCAAAGATCCACTCATCTTCTTCGTCTTCTTTATGGGTCATATTAGCAACAAGTTTTGTTCCCTCGCTATTACCTTTTTCAGAAAAGTGCTTCAGGAAGAGTTGGTAATCCTCGTATGTCAATCGGTAATGGGACCGGTCTCTCTCTTCACACAAGCAGCCTTGCCTTTGTTCTTTTTTCCTTTCTTTTCTTGCCACCACTCCGGGTGTCACGTGTGTGACCGTCTTTGTTGCATTCGGTGCAGTGTTTATTTCCTTCTTCCACGGCTTTAGCTTTACTTCGTTGTTTGTTTAGACCATTACGCCTTTGAAAGGCCTTGAATGCAGCGGATTCATATGAGGTTCTATTTTCATGTAGTTGTTTACGGTAGTCAGATGGATGGAGGTAATAGGGTGAATCATATTTGATACCACCACTTCCACCCTCATTTTTGTTGTTATCATCTCCTGTCATCTTTTAGGTTTGTGATTGATTAAAAGAAAGGTTTCAAACCTGCTTTGTACCATCTTAAATTCGATAAAACAGAAGAAGATAAATGTTTTGTTTATTTCTTGATAATCATGAATGATGAAGACAATGAGTATTTATAGATACAACCATTGACTTTACCATAAAACACTCCTCAAATCACGCTTCTAAATATGGAGATGATTGATACAATTAAAAGTGATTGATACTATTAAAGGTATGAAATCAAACGTAATGAAAAAATATATATGAAATCTTTTAAAGTCTACCCTCAACCCGTCAATCTCCCCTCCAATCTTTACAATTTCACTCCACACCCCACCCCTCGACACCCTACCCATTGCCTTAATGTCCCCCAAACCCCCACAAATCCCGTATATACTCTTAACCACTAACCCATAAGCTCCCTCTTCCTTCCTAAACCTCCACCACCATTTACCTAACAAAGCCAAGTTTTTTGCCCGTAGCGACCAAATGTTAAGCCCCCCCGCCCCAAAAGATGATAAAAGTAAATCCCATTTGACCCAAGAAATCTTTTTCCCGTCCCCCGACCAACCCCAAAAGAAGGTATTTCTAATACTCTCAAGGTTTTTTAGGACACTCAAAGGCACGCGGAACATCGAAAAATAGTACAACGGCAAGCTACCAAGAACCCATTTAACCAATGTTAAACGACCCCCGAATGACATCCTTTTAGCTTTCCAATCGGCCAACCTCTTATTGAATTTTTCTAACACGATAGTCCAAGCATTAACCCGCCTCATGTTCTCCCCAATAGGTAACCCCAAATATGTAAACGAGAACTCCCCAATATCGCACCCCATCCACCTTGCCGTATCCGTCATTTCCCCCTCATTAACACTTATGCAATAAATCTTAATTTTGTTATAGTAAACTCTTAGCCCGAAAACTTCCTCAAAACATATCCAGTTTTAATTATATACATTCTAAATTCTAACTGAATCCCGTCATCAAAATAAAAAGATGAGTTACTTACACAATGGATAAAAATATGATGAACACTTTGTGATTGATGATATTGTGTGAGATCGAGGGTTTGGGAGTGGAGGGTTCTTGTTTTTGTAGTAAATGCACAGGGTGGTTATTCTATATAATGTTAAGTTCAAATGTTCATTTCATTTCAAGTTGTTTAGAATGAGGCCAGTACCTCTAAAGGCACAAACCTGTCTGGGTTCAGTACCGTCATCTTTTTATTTATCATATATCAGTTACTATACCTGCTCGAGTTAGGACTTGAACAGTCCAAAAGACTATTTGCTCGATGGAGAACCTATATGCCGCCTTTAGGCAGTTGATACGACCATATATATTTCCAGGGTTATTGGCCTTGTTTGTAACCAACAGGTTTATAATCAAAACTAGATATCTAATGGTATGGTTTCATGACCAAGTCGATTAATACACATAGTTTCAGTTCAATTTGGTTCTACCCGAAATACTGAAACCAAAAACTCGATCAAAATTGATGCAAGAATGGTTATCGTGCATGACCGAGTCAGTTAATACATAAATAGATTGTACCGGCGAGACACATAAATATTCCAAATGGGGGTCCTTTTTGCTTGATTCTTTTATCGGCTTAAGAACAATCACTTGTATTTAGTGAAATAATGAAGCTTCAGAAGTTATCTCAATCAAGCATCAACACGATACTATCCATCTTTTTGGCACGGGAGCCTCCTAAATCAAAATCATTTTACTCATAGTATTAAGTAAAAGGACTCGTTGAATCATCATCATTCAAAACACAATCATATATCATACATGGTCACAACAGGTTACAATATAAATTACTAATAGGTAGGAAATCTTTGATCCACGTCATGTGCCCATGACTCCAATCCACCGACAATATCCTTTGCAGAGGTAAAACCCGCCTGATGAAGCAAATCAACTGCACTCTGTGAATCATTACCTCTTCTGCACACTACGTAAAGACGAGCATCTAAGCCATCATGGACGCTTTCCTTCGTGGAATTTAGTACAGATGATATCTCAGGCAACCAACCTTCCTAACTTGCAAGAGGTACGTTCACGGATTTGGGAAGTGAAACGATCTTGTAATGGTGGGATGGTCGTACATCAATAAGAACATGTGGTTCCCGCTTCTTAACTACCTCATTGTATTCCTTGCTGCTTATTCTAGAATCTGGTGCCAGCAATTTTAACTCCAAAGGATCCTGCAAATAATTCTAGTGATCAAAACTGTATCATATACCAATTTGCTCTAAGGCAATCATATATTAATTCCAGAAAAAAACAAAAAAAACTCTAATGCTTATGTCAAGATTAAATATGACATATATCAAATTCTGCCTTGTATATATGTCCGTGTGACCTTTCCCTCTAAATTTACAATTAGTCGCCGTCTAGGGGCCACTTAGACAATATGTGTAACTGAGCAAATAGTTGAGCACAACAGATCAAAAAGGGGGAATTTCATTTCCTTAAGTCAAAATATACTGGGAATAGTGAAAACAAACTGCAGACAATGGCGATTGAGTGAAATTCTCATAGTCAAATTGTTCAAAGTTTTCCTGTGTTTATGTTGCATTTCTCCACAAGCTTCACACTGTGATGACCTTCCTCTGATCTTAACTTGAATTAGCAAATAGATTTTCAGATATGAAACTTATGAACATATATTTAGGACCATTTTAATTGCCAACAGAACTCACAATGCGGATCCTGGCTGACAACACATGAAAAAGAAGCATCTTTCCGAAAGTGGCTCACCAACTAAGCTTGCCACTTTAATAGCCTCTAGTGCTTGAAGACAACTAATAACACCAGGAACTGTAACAACATAGTTAAATTACTTATATTTAGGTGCCAGGAACTGAAAAAATATGGGTAATTTGCATAACATTCCAGCATACTTTATTTGTCTAGTTGTAGACCTTGTCTGTTTCTATCGTAGGTATGACTTACGAGACAGTAAAAACTGATCGAATACATGTCAGGTCTAGGTCATTTGTGTAGCCCGTAATCTTAATATCTTGATAGAGGTTTTAAGTTTTAACATTATAACATAAACATGACATTTTTATACATACATTTGACCTTCTTACGGAATTTACTCGAGCTTTTTTTTTGGGTAAAGGGGAATTTCCCCGGTAAAATATTTACTGGGGCTTTTGGTAAAAAAATAGAAGCTGTCAATGTAAGGCATGACAAAAGTTGAGCTTACCTACACCTAGAACTCCACTGTCGGAGCATCTCTGGCATGTTGTTGTGGGTGGTGGGGTTGGAAAGAGGCATCGATAACATGGGCCTCCCTTGCAGTTTAAGAATACATAAACATAAGCCGAAATATTTATTTTGTATGAATAAAAGAGAGATTTTATTGCAAACAGTACCTGCCCTTCCAAACCCAATGCAGCTCCAGATACAAGAGGCTGCAAACATAATTAACACAAGTCAATGCATGGAAATTTGTTTTTATATATACCTTTCAATGTATCACACTGCAGATGTCATTTTTAACGTATGCCAAAGTTTAGAACCATACCTTTCCTAGTAAAACACAGCAATCGCTGATCAAATATCGACTGGGAGGGTTATCCGTTGCATCTATAACAATGTCATATCTAGAACATAACAGTCACGGAATTCATAAGACGCTTATGCCAGGGGAAATTAATGCAACTATGACATGTTTAGTTTTAAGTAAGAAGAATACTTGCTCACAATCTCTAATGCATTGGATGTGCGTAAAGCTTCTCTGTGTTCCACTACTTCAATTGTGGAATTGATCCTAGACAAAAATAATAATAACATTAGTTACTCTTGCACAATCGTAAAATTTTTACTTTTTCAAAGTACAGCTATATGGAGCATTAGTAACATACGAATGGCAAGCTGCAGCAGCAGACTCTGCATTAGACCGACCTATGTATGCTTCCCCATGAATGACAACATTAACAATATGCTAACTACCATAAACCAACAGACAGACAGGACAAAATGATTATATATGAATGTGGCACGTGATCACAGCAATATAAATGAGAACTTGATTGCAATAGAGAGACATAACGAGTGTACCTGTCTCTGCAGATTCTTTAGCTCCACAACATCATGATCCACCATACCTAACTTACCTATCAAAATATTTGGCTACAGTTATTATCTAAAAGGTATAAATAGTTTTTGCAATTTAAACATTTTCGTAGTTTAAATTAGTTTTCATTAACACCCATGTGCCATGTCTAATAAGATCGAGTATACTTAGAAGCACAAAATACATTTAACAATTAGTTTCAGTTTTATTGGCCAAAAAATTAAAAGGAGTAATAACTAATAAACTACAAGTTATAAACAGATGTTTAAAACCCCTTAATCATAGTTGGTTCAAGAATAACAACCCTAATGGGATTAGGAGAGATAAGAGCCTATATATACATGTTGAAGTTTTTTAGTCAGATGCATGCTTTAAACAAAAACATATCTATCGTCCTTATGTTTTATCTTTGATCGACCAAACCTTTAAAACCATCAAAGGTTTTCGGTTTTCTTGTTTTCTTCTTGTTCGATTGCTTTACACACCCTCAAAGGGTTCGGTTGCTTTCTTCCTTTTGGTTCGATCGCAACAAAACCACAAAGGGTTTGTTCGTGGTCTTAAGAGGTTCGATCTTCAACAACAAGACTCGTTCGGTTTACTTGATTGTCAAGATTCGTTGATCGTTTGCTAATACACTACTAGTACTAGCATACTTCATTGTTTGCTAAGAACGTATTGTGTGTGGAAGCTTAGAGGAATCATACCTTTGATTCTAGTGGTTACGCGTTGTATTATACACACGCGTATATAGAAGACGGTGTTTACAGTTACCTTTAACGGTGTATCGTTTCGAGCTTAAAGGTAATTATCTTCTATCTTGTTAATTAATATGTTCTACACGTGATCTTTAATTCTGCTGCGTACTCGTGTTTATTAATTGGTTAATTAGATCTTAAAACCCAACAGTGGCATCACGAGCCATCGTGTAGAATATTTAATTACATGGAATAAAATTGGACAAATTAGGGTTTCGTGATTAATTTTAAATGCCCCGGTGGGCGTTCTTGTTCAAAAGATTTGATCTTGAAGGTTAATAAAATTAATTAGACGAAATCTAGGTTGTATGCAATTTTATATAAAACTTGATATATTAATTGTTAATGGTTTTGAGTTTTGTTAATTGTTAACGGAAATCCATGATAAAATCATGCAAATTTATCATGGATTGATATTAGATATTTAAATCTTGTTAATTGTTAAAGGGATTTGGATTAAATATGATCAAAACACACATAATTTTAAATATTTTCTTAATTGGTAAGATCCACGATTCAAGAATTCGGGAAGACCTTTATTATTGAATTAATAGGGCCTAAAATAGTTAAAATGATTTATGTGCTATGTGGTGTCTATTCATATATGGCTTACGCAATCGATTATTTCGATGTATGTGGCCAGAATCATTGGATGATGGAGCCCTATGTGAATAAACACATGATTTAATTATTAGATAATTAGGATCATATTTAAAGTTTGCATGCCTTAATTGTTAAGTGTGTTATTAAATAAATGTTATTTAGTTTGGTTAATGTTTATATGTTTTATTTTAAGTTTGACTTGTGAGAAAATAAAAGGGTTTTTCGGAAAACATATATAAACATGACTAATGATTATCGAAATAAGATTTATTATGGGCTATATAATGCAAAAGGTTAAAAATAGATTCGGCTTACATCCGATATAAAATCTTTCATGACTAGACTAGCATTTTATAGTTCATAATGTGTTTTAAATTAAAGTTTTATTTTTTATCAATGACGTAATTTGCAAAAGTACTATATAGTTGCAAGGATAAGGTTCGGGGAGACTCATCAAGACTTCGGTCTTGTAGATACCATTACCCTATAATACCTGACTACGTTGTAGTTTCCTTACCTTGTATACTATGTAGGAAGTCGCGAATGGTCTAGGGTTTGAATGATTTTTAATCATTCTTTAATCTTTTCCCGCGATAAAAAGAAAATCTTTACATTTAAACACACGTTGAATCGTCAATTTTAAGGTATCACTATTTATGTATAAGATACAAGGATAATAGGTGATACCGTAATAATAACTTAATTGAGTAAAAGTTTTTATTAAAATAAATGTTACGAAGATGTATGCATGCTTCTTCGTACATATTTGACACGTCAAATAAAATACCCTTTTTCAACTAAGTTTTTGCCATCCAATTTATAAAGACACTTGTAGACTGCTCTTTACCTATGCGTGAGACGCATGTAGATTTGCAATCACAAGGTAATTATACGCTTTTCCGTGAGACGGTGAGTGTTACATAATTACTGTTTTAAAATTGGACGACTTAGCGTTGTTGTGGTTAGACCTGTTAACACGCGGCATAGATGGGATGAAACATGCTTACTAGATATTATTGTAATAAAGTAAGTCCCATATGGTTTAGGAATTGCAAAAGTTGTGGAATTTATCAACGTTGATTACCTTTTGAATACACCATCACTAGCAGATCAACTGATGTGGTGGGGGTATGTCAAGTTGGGTCCTAACCTTAGGAAATTAATTGTTTATTTAATTAAACATGGGTAATTAATTTTCTTCAAGGAGTATTATCGAAAATACTAATTCTTGAATCTTTTATTGTTTTGTAGATGGCACTACTGTTCAAAACATAAACCATTCGGCTTTCAGGTCGATGTTTGAAAAAGAAAAACTTTCTGGTAATAACTTCAATGACTGGTTTGCTCGACTTAAGTTAGTCTTGAGAGTCGAGAAGAAAATGCATGTCATTGAACAGCCTTTACCTCCTGCTCCTGAGGATGGTGCTGAACCTAACATTGTGGCTCAGTGGACAGCTCTATATGATGCTCATACTGAGATTGCTTGTCTTATGCTTGGGAGTATGACTCTGAATACATAGACAGTTTGAATTGCACTATCCGTATGACATGATTCAGGAGCTTAGATCTATGTTTGAGAAACAAGCTGGAGTGGAGAAGTTTGACTTAATCCAATCTTTCCATGCTTGCAAACAAGAGGAGGGTAAATCAGTTGCTGACTATGTCCTTAAGATGAAAGGATATGTGGAGCAACTGGAACGTCTTGGTTATATGCTACCACAGGATATCTCAGTAGGCTTAATCCTTAATGGCCTTACTAAAGATTTTGTGGGATTTGTAAGAAATTACAATATGCATAACATGGGGAAGACAATAGGTGAAATTCATGCTATGCTTATTGAGTATGAGAAGGGTTTACCTAAGAAGGCTGAAACACCACAAGTAATGATGATTAAAGGTGGTAAAATCCAGAAGGCCAATAAGAAATCGCTTAAAGCTAAAGGCAAAAAGAAGGTTAAAGGCAAGGGAAAAGATAAGAAGGATTATATCTCTAAGCCTAAAAAACCTAAGCCTGCTGCTATAGATCGCCCAGCTAAGGATGATGTCTGCCATTACTGTAAGGAGGTAGGACATTGGAAGAGGAATTGTCCTGTGTATCTTGCTGAGTTGCAAAAGAAGAGGAAGCAAGTTGGCTCTGCCAGTTCTTTAGGTATCTTCGCAATAGAATTATTTTCTTTCCCTAATAATAACTCCTGGGTGTATGACACTGGTTTCGGTACTAACATATGTATCACAAAACAGGGATTTAGGATTGAAAGGAAGCTGAAACGAGGAGCTCTTTACTTGTACGTGGGCAATGGAGTTCGTGCACAAGTAGAAGCTATTGGAAGTTTTGACTTAGTTTTGCCTAATGGCCTCATGATTTGTTTAGACAATTGTCATTATGCACCTACTATAACTAGAGGTGTTGTTTCAGTTTCGCGTTTGGTTGACAATGGATTTGATCAATGTTTTACGGATTATGGAATTTCAATTTCAAAGAATAAAGTTCATTATTTTAATGCTATTGCTCGTAATGGTATTTATGAAATTGATATGCATGATATTGTTCCAAACGTTAATTCTATTTGTAATGTTAGCAATAAAAGAGTCAAGCACAACTTGGACTCTACTTATCTATGGCACTGCCATCTTGCTCATATTAACAAGAAACGTATTAAACAGCTGCAACAAGATGGGCTGTTAAAATCAACGGATGATGAATCTTTTGATAAATGCGAATCTTGTTTATCTGGCAAGATGACAAAGAAGCCTTTTCCTCATGGTAACGAAAGGGCAAAAGATCTACATGGAATCATACATACTGATGTATGTGGTCCACTTAGACACGTGTCTAGACAAGGTGCTAGCTACTTCATTACATTCATGGATTATTATAGTCGTTATGGTTATATTTATTTACTTAAGCATAAACATGAAGTCTTTGAAACATTCAATGTGTTTAAGAATGAAGTTGAAAATCAACTAGGGAAGACCATTAAGACAATACGATCAGATCGTGGTGTCGAATTCATTAGCTAAGAGTTTATAGATTATCTAAAAGCTAACGGAATTGTTCAACAGCTTACTCCTCCATACACACCACAACATAATGGAGTGTCTGAGAGGAGAAACCGTACTTTGTTAGATATGGTGCGATCTATGATGAATCTTACAACTCTACCTTTATCCTTTTGGGATTATGCTCTAGAGTCTGCAACACGCATTCTCAATATGGTTCCAACAAAGAAGGTAGATAAGACACCATATGAACTGTGGTATGGAAAAGTTCCAAACTTGTCTTACTTAAAGGTCTGGGGATGTGAGGCTCTTGTGAAGAGAGATACGCCTGACAAACTCGAACAAAGATCTGTTAAGTGTATCTTCATAGGATACCCAAAGGAAACGATGGGTTACTATTTCTACTTCCCACCTGAAAACAAAATTGTTGTTGCAAGGTATGCTGAATTCTTTGAGAAACGTCTCATAAGTCAAGAAATCAGTGGGAGGGCGGTAGATCTTGAAGAAATTCAAAAAGAAGAAGATACAACACCTTCTGAAATCACTAGCAACATTCCTCAAGAGGTGGAGGGTTTTGAACCACCACAAGAGGAAGTGATTCCGATTCGTAGGTCCGAAAGGACACATCGAGCTCCAAACCGCTTATGTCTAAATGTAGAGGTGGAGGAGCATAGTTTAGGGGATCTTGGAGAACCCGCTAACTATAAAGCTGCTATGTTAGATCCTGAATCTAAAAGGTGGGACGATGCTATGAATGCGGAAATGCAATCCATGATAGACAATATGGTATGGGTCTTAGTCGATCTTCCTCCTAATTGTAAAACCGTTGGGAGTAAGTGGATTTTTAAGAAAAAACTGACATGGATGGCAATGTACACATCTAAAAAGCTCGTCTTGTGGCAAAGGGTTATACTCAAACCTATTTGGTTGATTATGAAGAAACGCTCTCACCTGTGGCTGACATTAGAGCTATTAGGATTCTCATATCTATAGTGGCGTTCTATGATTATGAGATATGGCTAATGGATATCAAAACAGCCTTCTTAAATGGTTATCTTGACAAAGACATCTATATGGTACAACCTGAAGGTTTTGTTGATCCTAAACATCCAAGAAAAGTATGCAAGCTACAAAGATCCATTTATGGACTTAAGCAAGCATCAAGAAGATGGAATAAAAGATTTGATGTTTGGTTTTGATCAAAATCTTTATGAGCCATGTGTATATCAAAAGGCTAGTGGGAGTAATGTTACATTCCTCATCTTATATGTTGATGACATAATAATCATGGGTAATCACATTCCAAGTTTACAAAGTGTAAAGAATTATCTTGGAAAGTGTTTTTCTATGAAAGATTTAGGGGAAGCGGCATTTATTCTTGGAATCAAAATCTACAGAGATGGGTCGAAGCGATTAATTGGACTTGTTCAAAATGCTTACATGGATAAGATCTTAAAGAGATATAAAATGGATAATTCCAAACGTGGTCGTATCCCCATGCAAGAAAGACTTGACTTAAATAAAACACAAGGTGCTTCAACACCTAAAGAGGTGAAGCGCATGCAAAATGTACCTTATGCTTCGGCTGTAGGATCCATTATGTATGCGGTTAGATGCACAAGACCTGATGTTGCGTTCACGCAAAATTTAATAAGCCGGTTTCAACAGAATCCATGTGAACTTCACTGGACTGCTGTGAAAAATATTCTTAAGTATATAAGAAATACTAAAGACATGTTCTTGGTTTATGGTGGAAATCCTAGTACAGAGAAGAGTTGGTTGCTATTGAAATCCTTTGGAAATCCTACACACTATCGTGGAATGATTGGCACCCTTCTGTATCTTATAGCCAGTAAACCAGACCTTATATTTGCTGTATGCATGTGTGCCCGGTATCAGGCAAAGCCTACCGAAAATCACTTACATGTTGTAAAAAGAATCTTTAAATACCTAAGAGGAACCATTAATAGGGGACTCTGGTATCCAAAGGATTCTTCTATTACTCTAACAGCTTATGCAGACGCTGATCATGCGGGTTGCCAAGATACAAGACGAAGTACTTCTGGATGTATGCAATTATTGGGAGACAGACTTGTTAGTTGGTCATCAAAAAGGCAGAAAAGCATTGTGATATCCAGTACGGAAGCTGAATATATAGCCTTGTCTGGCTATTGTGCTCAAGTCCTTTGGATGTGATCACAGCTTATCGACTATGGCCTTGGATTCAATAAAATTCCAATGTACTGTGATAACAAAATCGCTATTGCCTTATGCTACAACAATGTTTAACATTCTCGATCAAAACATATTGACATCAGATTCCACTTCATAAAAGAGCAAGTTGAGAATGGAGTAGTGGAGGTTTACTTTGTCAATACGGAATATCAGCTGGCGGACATCTTCACTAAAGCCCTTGGCAGAGAAAGAATTGAATTTCTTATCAACAAGCTGGGAATGCGAAGTTTTGCGCCGGAGACCCTGAAACTATTGGCAGATGAAGCTGAAGAATAGTAGTGGTACCTATTCAAATATCCTGTATAATATGTATATATATTACACACCATAAAAACCAAAAAGATTTTTCATTTTATAAAAACAAAATACAAAATTAAAAAATGAGAAAAATAAAAAAAGAGGTAATAATGATATGTCTTCTGAAAATCGATAACATTTACGATCTTAAAAATGTCATTCAATAATGATACGAGGCTGTAAATGAAGTTCGAGCAGAAGTTTCAAATGTTTTTCAAAACATGCCAATGGTTTGCTATTATTTCATATAGCAACCCGGTCATCATCTTAAAGGCAAGTATTTCAAAAAGAAAACTTGACCTCATAACGGGAATTTATTCTCGGGCATGATCTACTTTATGACCATGCAAAGGCTTGTGTTTACTTCGCAACACAACCCGTGCTTCCTATATACAAATTCATGTACGTGTCAGTGCATTTGTTTGTCAAAATAATAGAAATCTTATTTTTATTGGTAAAAAGTTGTCTTCATAATGAATCAGTGTTGTCAGTAATCACAAAAAAATTCAAAGACAATTCGACCACTCAAACAATGACTACAGCTCTTTAAATAGAAAACAGGTCATTATTTGAGGGGGAGAAAGTGTCATCAAATAATCTTTTAAAACGATCTTTCAACATAAGTCACGGAATAAACGGATAAAGATTTTGATAATGACGAACCACAATTTCAAGGGGAGTTAATTTATATTAAGTATAAGAGCTTTAGATGTCATTTGTTTAAACCTTTATGGATTTATTTAAACTTTGAGACTTAGTGAATTCAGGCTTTAAACTACATTCGATCAATATTGCCAACACTTCATAGTTTATAAAAGACTTAGGAATGCTTGGAAATCCTTTCATAGTTTTAAAAGCCTTGAAGCTGATTCTCACGGAATAGATTTAAGCTTATTAATTCTTCGAACACGATCTCAAGTATATGTGAGTAGGTTTTGCTGATTTTGAGGTATCAAAACCAGCAAGGGGGAAGGAGTAGATGTATTCATTATAGACTCCATGGCCTTCTTTTAAACTTATCTTCATGGTTAGCTTCTTTTGATTTTAGGCCTTCTTCGTTTCTTTCGGGTGCACTATTTTAACCTCATGGGGAAAGAGACATCTCGTCATCATTTAGTATGCATCATTTGAGTTCCCAGGGGGAAGTGTTGGGAAAATAATTATTCTAAGTGTGAGAAGATCGGTTACTGATTCAATAAATGCTTCCTCAAACGGTTAATCACTAAGCTTATATTTTAAAAGGAGAGTAGAATAGCTGACAAAAGAGGTACACATAGGTTTGATAAGTATGATGATTCCTTAAGTTAGTCAGTATTCTGCAGAAAGAAATGAGTACATTTGGGACTTAGTTGACTTAGGTGTTATCATTTCGACTACTTAGAGGGAATAATTGTGACATCCGGGACTTAGTTGACTTTGGTGTTTCAATTTATATCATCTATATCATATAAGGAGAAATGCGGACATCCGGGACTTAATTGACTTTGGTGTTACGGTTTTGAATTAATTGTGTACTTCGGATATTTGGGCTTTTTACATCAAGACTGCTTGAGGCGGCTTGCAAGAAAGTTTTGAATCTACTCAAGAAAGGATTGCTGATTTAGGGGGAAGCTAAGACAACTTCTTATGAGAGACTACGGGGAAGACCTACGGCTGCTACAAAGAACCATATGATTCTATCATATGATGTTCTCATCATTCAGGTCAAACCTCGTACATAATAATCTTGTGAATATATAAATGTGTAGTGTAGACTTAAAAATTAGGCATATATAGTGTTTGAGTATGAATTTTCAAGAATTTCTTAGTAAATTCAAAAAAATTATCATACTCAAACCACGAAACATATAAATACCCTCAAAAATTAAGGGTGCATTAAAATGTTCCTATTATGATTTTGTTAACATTTGTCCCCGACGTTTAATCAAATTGATATCCAAAATTCAACGGATTATCATTTGATAAGGGGAGAAATGAATGAAATCTGCATCTAATTTGTACTGAAATAAGATCATATAAAATGGACCTCGAGAGCACCTCTAAACTTAGCATGTACTAACGATTACGAATGCACATTATAAAGGGGAGCTTTAGTGATAATGAAAAACTCTCAAAAGTGTAAATCTTTTGATATGTATATCAAACACTTGATTGAATTTTCAATGACTTTGGAAGGATTGTGATGGAATACCAAATGACCGACCATGGATTCTAAGATTTATGTAGTAATAATAAGGTGTGTTAGGCATAGGATAATCAAATCCCATGATCCATCAGAACCAAGGGATCTACCCAGGGATTAATCCCTTAAATAGTGTAAAAAGTCCTTACGTATGATACAAAAAGGAGAAAAAGTGAGAATAGGGAATAATGCCCGACTGAAGATGGACTAACACTGGAACAACCCAACAATGTGTTAGTTATGAAGTCTTGTAACTTGGGAAGTGGTTGAAAGAATGAAAAGGAGGGGGAAATTTAAGATGAAAGGGGTGAAAATCAAGAAGGGGCCCTGCCATGATAGTCACTTAGGCAGAACCCGGGGGGGTCAATACATTATTCTTGGACGATAGAACACGTCAAGTGGGGGTATATCGGAACATTGAAGACAGTCATGGACCCAGTGACGCTATGCACCTAATACCCTCCCTAATGCCACTCAAGTCTCCTCAAAAAGACTCTAGTTTCATTTTCTCACTGAGATTACACGCATTTTTCTAACGACTTTCTCACTCCGAGTTAAAGTTGTTATTGAAAAGGTGCATCTGCTCCAGCCTTCCGATCAATACAAAAAAAATTTTAAAAGTGCACTATTGAGTCTAGAGCCAAAAGAGATCATCCATAAATCTCATTAGGATACTTGTCAAATTCTGCTTGCTAAGTCACACAATGGATTACAAACATAAAAGTTAAGTAGTCTACGCATTATCCTTGATGATTTTTGCCAAACATCAGAGTGAATTCATTCACAATGAAGATGGAAATCCTGCATGAGCCAACATCAAACAAGCTCATGGTAGTAACTTAGTGAAGATTCTTTATGAATCAAACTTGTGACAACTGGAAAGAAACGATGGTGCGATTCTGTAAGAATCAAACTTGTTCCAGGAAATGGATCAACGGTTGTTAATGAATTTTTGAAATGATTAAACACTCTCAGTGTGTCACAAAAATAATTTTGCAAGTGATACACCGATTTATTTTCAAATCAATTTCTATATCAACGGTAAATAGTAAATCACATGGTTCACATCTTATCGTGCTGTCTGCTTTGAGCGTTCCGATATGAGAACATGCAGAATTACGATGAATCTAATAACCTTATGTGTTAGAAAGATTCAATACTACAGGCTGGAAATCCTGTTCAAGGAAGATCTTCTTAAATTGAATCGTATCTGATCACAGTCGATCCTCAACAGATCTGAAGTTACTCCACCTAAGCCTGGGGGAATGACAAAAGCCATATCTCCCCCGCTTTTATTTGTAACTGTTTTTATGCATGGTTATTTTAAAGATGGTGGTGAGTCCCTGATGCCAGCTGGCTCACAAGATCCCATAGCCACATGCACATACCCGACCCGTATCAAAACATAAATATGTCATGAAACTCAAAACATGTGTTCCAAGAAAACTTCCGCTAAACTCTCTGATACCACACATCTTTCTTGAAGTGTCGAAGTGTAAAGTTAAAAGAATTTCAGAAAGCTGCAACATTAAGCTTTCAAGAATGGTATGAGCATGTCGGTCCAGAAGTCACAAGTCCACAAGATGGTAAAATTACAATATGGCAAAGAGATTGTGCTTGGTTGATGATCTCAAGATGCTCAAGATCACAATGTCAAATACAAGTTCAAGGAACAAGCCCAATCCTATAGTCAATGACACTACAACATATTCACAAGAATAAGTACAAGAGCAAGAGCTAAAGACAAAAGCTGAAGCATAGTATGCTAGGTTAAAGTTTTGTTAAAATTGGGAGGTTACCTCCCCCTTAGTGGCGAGATTGTTGGAAACACGAAAAGTGTCGGTCACTTCCAAGTTGTAATAGTCTTAGCTCGTAGTTTATGTAATAATTAGATTGGTAATCTAGTCCGGCCCAAGGCCCATGGGAGGCCCATCCTAGCCCATGGCCGGCCATCACATATGTATTTAATCCCTCTCCTAGTCTTGGAGAGGGGTTGGTTGTTCCATTTTTCCATATTCCATTTTATACAATTCATCCATTTTTCCATCCATTCTATCTCTAACATCACAACCCACATCTCACTCTTGTTCTTGGTTTGATCATAAGATTACTAGTATTCTACACTTGGGCTATCAGTGCCTTAATGACAGCATCGGTCATAAGGGTGGCGGTTCTCTTTGGCGGCATTTTCTTCAAAATCATAAAATATAAAATTAGTTTAGTTCTAAAATTCGTGCTCCAAAATGAAATGCTGTGAGATGACAGGTTAAAGTCGTGTTTCAATAGTATAGGACGGGTGTTTAAACTCAAAGTTGAATGATAAAGATAACTTATGAGATCGGCGTACTATGACATGTTTCAATGTTATGTAATACAGTATTATGTAAAATCATAAAAGATTTAAAGACCATCGTGTCATTCACAATGTCTTGAGAAATGTTCTAGTATTTATATAGATAACTTCTTATATAAATAAATGTAATATATACGCAAGGGAAAGTAAGCATATATATATATAAGTCATGTAATCAAGGAATGTAGACAAGTAATGTAAGCAAGTAAGCAAGTAGTGTGTATGCACATTGAAAAAGTTTGATGTGATGCAATGTTTGTGAAAACGGTTATCGTCTAGGTAAAATATGCAACCTAGTTCTCTATAACCTGGCTCTGATACCAATCTGTAACACCCCCAAATTGGGTCGCAGCGGAATAGGGATCCGGGAG
>BQNB010023299.1:0-41921 GCA_026074375.1 Tanacetum coccineum | reverse complement strand
AACGTCTAATTTCAAATGCTGTAATGATTTGTATATGTAAGCATAATGATGATGATAATTTGGATAATAATATTTTATACTTATACCTTTTTGTCGTGTTATCACAGGATTTCTACCCTAGTGTTTGTTGACCCAGAGATTTCCACCCAGGCTGACGGAGCTCAGAGCTTTTGAGTGCCCATACCACTTCCTGAGAATCCCTATAAGGCTATTAGGCAGGCTTATTTGGATGGGGCGGACACTGAGTTTGAACCTTTTGAGGACCCTGATGAGACTGAGACACCTGAGTCACTCCCTGATAGTACACCACCCACATGCCATAAGGAGCCAGAGGGTTTTAACACGTCCAGTGCGAGATCCACATTATCGGATTCCATCGTACCACTTTTACTAGATCACCTACTTACCCATACTACACCCACTTTGGTTCCCGTTCTCTGTAGGATCGCGCGTATGGCCATGCGTGTCCCACCGACTATGTCACCGGGCCTCTCTGCCAGTATGGCAGAGGTGGCAGCTATGTCTGAGTCCGTGTTTCGTAAGAGGTTTAGGTCCTCTTACGAGAGTTTGCCATCTTCGTCACCGCCAGACCTTCCTTCACGTAAGCGTTATCGGGGTACGTCTGAGTTAGTGGAGGATGATGATGAGGAGGATGAGGAGATAGAGGAGAGTTTGGATTCTGATAGGGTGAGCGAGGACGCAGGAGACGAGGGTCCTATTGCAGAGGATGAGGATCCTGCTGCAGGGGACGAGGGTCTTACTGCGGGGGTTGAGGGCCCCGGTATGGGAGTTGGGAGTCATGGTTTAGATGATGAGAGTCGTGGTTTAGATGACGAGGGTCATAGTGTAAAGAGTGATGGACTTAGTTTAGGGGAGGAGGAGGAGGCTGTACCTAAGGGTCAGCAGCGGACAGTTTTGATTGTAGGGGCAGCCGTGAGCGCGCCTTTAAGACTTGGGTATGGGGCGTTGAGGCGCCGATAGTTAGCGGTAGATGAGGATCATGTATACAGTACGTTTGAGGTATGATAAGGTTCTGGATCTGCACCCGAGCCTGAGAGACCAGAGAGGGTGTCGGCATCTAGACAGCCTACACTTACCATGTGGACAGACCCGGAAGACGGTATAGTTTACATTGATATCCTACTTACCCACCACCAGCACTACCTGCTCAGACATCACCCTCACCCGAGTGGTCGTCTAGTTCACTTCCCATTTCTCCATTACCTTCTAATTTTCCTTTACCTATTTCATCACCCATGATACCACTGACCGTACCATCGCCTGTAGCTTCACCCGCTACGACTGAGACTGAGGGATTTTTGATCGAACTGGGAGCTCAAGTTGAGATGTAGGGGGAATTAATTCATGATCATACGGTATGATTGCAGGAGCTATCGCCTGATTTGTTTGAGAGGTATGATAGGGATATAGGAGAGTTATTTACTAGGTCAAGGGCGGTTAGGGATGAGATTTTCTCCCAGATATATCGATTTATGAGTCTAGAGCATGAATAGGAGATGGTTACAGTGACTTTTGGAGCATTATGGAGACCAGTGTTAGCCCTCAATGTCTATATAGTCAGAACGATGCATAGAGAGCAGCTCTGTGGCATGTCATCAATGATATGCAAGGAGAGAGCCAGGAGTTGCGGTTACAGCTCGCAGAGGAGAGACGTGCGCGATTGGAGTTGGCTGAGATTGTTGACAGTATGAGGAGAGGGTAGGAGCCCAGAGGAGATGCGTAGGGTATATGAGGTTTGGATTAGTAGTTTGTGTATATCACTAAACCGGGTAGCGTCGGTTAGTGTCGGTATTATGATCAAAAAAGTTTCTTTTTGTATTTGGTAGTTATGACAAACCCTTACTAGTCGTTAGGTGATTTGTATTGAAATCGTTTCGTATTAGTAAAGGAAATTTTGTTTGATATTTATTGATAGCAGTATTTTGTGTTATTTCATGTTAGCTTGAGAGCACAGTTTTTCCTGTGTGTGAGTACGATGCGATTGGTCGCTCGTGATAGAGCGGATACCCATTTCCTTATTTGGATTGTCGTGCGATGTAGTTAGTATGTTCTGTAAGCTCCGAATGTATTCGAGCTGATCAATTTTGTCGTTTCATTGGGAGAATTAATAGGAATGTGAGAGACCGTAAATGGTCACGAGGAGTATTGGAAAGAGATGTAGTGATCAATTAGGAAACCTGGTCATACTTTTAATGTGTAAGTTTTTGGAGAGGTATCTTGACCTACCTAAGTGAAGTGAGATTTAAGACACTCGTTGAGTAGGGTTGATTTAGAAAAGTTTAAGGCAAAATAATGATGAGGTTTAGACCATGAAACGGCTTTCCTAGAAAGGTGGAGCCGGGATTTTTTACCAAGTAAGGTTTACTTGGGGATTTTGACATATGTTAGTAGAGTGTGAGTCGTATTGTGTATGACATATACCCTGTAGGGTTAGTCCCATTCTTAACCCAAAAGTTTGGCAATGCCAATTCTAATATAGTAGTCGTCAAGTCGAGGACTGGATCGTATCCTGACACCCGACCGAGACAGTGTGACCTAAGTTTGAGAAATTGTGAAACTAAGAGATAGTAGGAGAGACTATCGAAAATTTTGTGAACGGATATGGATTGACCATGAGAAAATGTAGAATTAGACCGTGGAACGACTTGGTCTTTAGAGGGATTGTAAGAAACCTTGCTTGAAAAGACTAAATTCTAGTGATTTGATGTGATTCTTTGAGGAATAGATTTTCCTGACAGTGTTGTGAGTTGATAATTTGAGTTGAATTTCAGGGCAAAATTCCTTTAAGGGGGTGAGACTGTGATAACTGGTAATTTGCTCAGGGTTAAGTATTATAAAATATTATAATTTTGTATTTTGAAGTCTTTCAATCTTGTCAGTTTTCCTGATGAAAGCTGAAAAGTTGACTTCTGTTGACTATTTTTGCGTAAAACGGTTTCGGTATAACCGGGAGTTTGTTGAAGTTTTGAGTTCATAAATGAATCCTTTTTTAATCGTTTTTCTGTTTTAGAGTGGTTTTGAGGTTTTTAGTGCTTTCCGGGAAGTTTTCCCGCGTTTAGCGAAAAATCATCACGCAGCGCGTACCGGCACGACAGTTATTCGAGAATGGAGATTTAATGAATTTAGGAATGTGTTAATGGGTTTATTTTTTTAATAAATTTATAATGATAAAATAACATTGGTTTAAAACGTAAATCGTGAGTGTAAGATTTGAAAGTTATTAGAAAACGGTTGTTTTCGTAAAATTCGGTAAAAGACTGTATCGGTCGTAAAAAGGTGAAATTTTGGTTGAAAATAAGTTGTCAAACCCTATTTTGTGGTTTGAAGTGTTTTTAAATGGATGAGCAAGGTTCGGTTGAGTTTTGTCAAAAATTCATGTTTTCGGTCCAGAGTCGGCCGGCAACGGCTCAAAATGGATTTTTGTAGCAATATAATGTGATAGGTGTCGTGTGAATAACCTAGATTTATGGAAAAATGATTTTAAACGTAATGAAAATAATAACTAAGTTCGGTTGACGTTTTAAATAGATGAAAATTGAGTTTTTAAGTGATCCCGACGCAAAAAGGAAAACCCGAGACCCTCCTTGGATGCTTGTTTGGTCACCTAGGGGATAAGGGGACAAGGAGGCTATTATTTTGCTAGTATGTCCCATAGTACTCTTATAACCACCACCATCTTAAACATTTTTTGTTCATGCACTATTTTGAAATCAAAACAAAAAATTTCTATCTCTTCTCTCTCTCTAGAACCGGAAGAACCACAATGAAGAAAGAAAACAAAGATTTTGAAGATTTTTTCAAGAACACGGGTTAAGAATAGATAGTGGGTTGATAGTTAGTAGACGCGGGTTATATAAAAGGTGTACGAGTTCGTTCTTTTCGCGTCAAAACCGAACCAAGGTCATCCAAACTTGTAAGTTTTCTAAACTTTGTTTAAAGTTGTACTTTTATGGCTATTATGGTGTTAAAACACTAGTTGTACAAGTTGATCGTCGTAAAAATCGAATCTTGGAAATGAAAATGTAAATAAAGGGGTGTTTGTGCGTCGGCTTATAAAGGAAAAAAAGAAAGGATTTTTAAGTTTGAGTAAAATGGTTGTTGTGGTAATTTTTCATTTTATAGAAGTTCTTAATAAGGGCTTATTTTGAAGCTTCGCTTATTTAATAAGCTAGGTAATAGCTTATTTGGGCTTGTTTGGTTTCGGTTTGGGCTTGGCCCAACTAAAAGGGTTCGTTTGGTTGTTGGTCTGACACAAAAGTGGGCTCGGCCCACTTGGTTTTGGCTTATTGGTTTTGGCTTATTGGTTTTGGCTTATTGGTTTTGGCTTATTTTTGAGCTTTTGTTTTCTGCTTATATTATAAGCTTATGGCTTATTTGGTTTTCGGCTTATATAAAAAGCTTATGGCTTATATGATAAGCTTATGGCTTATTTGGTTTTCGGCTTATAATATAAGCATATAGCTTATTTGGTTTTCGGCTTATAAAAAAAGCTTATGGCTTATTGTTTCGGCTTAATGAGCCACGGATGTATGTGATTTCGACTTATCTTTGTTTCGGCTTATTGGGCTTAAGGTCCATTGGATTTTGATTTATATTTTTGGACCTATGTAAAGAGGTATGGACTAAGTTTTGCTATCGGGCTAACTACTTAAGACTTTAATGGGCCATAAGGCCCAATAACAAGTAAATGAATTAGTGGACTTGTAAATGGACTAATGGATTTGGTTTGGACTAAGGAGGATTTTGCTGGACTTGCCGAATGAAAATGGATTATTTTGTTACGGTTGGATAAAACGTGTTGAAAGTATTGAGTTGGTGTTTTGTCAGAAAATGTTGCGTTTGTGAAAAGTGTTTGGGATTAAGGTTTAAAACCTTGGAAAAAGTCATATAGACGTACGGGTCATGCCGAATTTTCGAAAGAAAACTTATACTTAGAAACTTTGCTTAAAAAGGGTAAATTTTCAAGATTTTAATAATAAAGAGTTATTTTACCTTAAAATTTAATGCAAGACGAAAGATATATTTTCCTCGAAACCTTTTCTTAAATATTTAATATTTATAATCGTTGCGTCAATTTGATTTGAAGAAATAAAGGATAATTCTTATGGAAGATTAAATGTCGAGGTAAAAGCTATTGGACATGGACGTATTAAAATAACGAGACGTTGTAATTACCCCGTTAGCCCGATAATAAAACGAAAATAATAATAAAATATTATTATTTTATCTAAATTATTAAATACTTATATATATATATATATATATATATATATATATATATATATATATATATATATATATATATATATATATATATGTCATACCGAGTACGAAAATATGGAATTTATTTTCGGCTCTCGAGTTTTGCTCATTTCTTTTCGTCAGATTTTCGCGGAGTATTTGGTCGACTGTTTCGATTTAATGAATGAAGGTGTCTTGAGTGAATTGTATTCATGTCACACTTTGCCCAAGTGTTTTGAGTCGTTTTTGCATAATTACCACACAACCATAATATGAGATAAAGTTTTGATAATGGGATAAGTTCTTGGTAATGAGATGACGGTTTTTGTAATAAGTTAACGGTATGAGATAACGAGTTTGGAATGATATGAAGTTGAAATGGGATTTTGGGATAAAAATGAGGATTTTGAGTGAGTAAAGACGAACACTTGTACAATAAGATAATTTTGTACGAGTATTAATAAAGTGAATATATATTAGGTCGTGTCGGGTACCATTGTGCGCTTGCATAGAGATTGTTTGTGCTTTGCCTTATTTGAGATTGTGCGGTTGCTTTTGATTGCTGATTGAGGTGAGTTCTCGTAGCCCCACTTTTTACTGTTTTTCCGTTGGGGGAAAATGATACTCAAATGTGTTTGAAATGTTTTGAATTGATTTGTAAGAAATGTGGTTTTGTTTTGGGACAAGATGTGTGCTTATGTTGCTATGTGAATATTATGTGTTGCATGATTGTTTGGATCAGATGGGTACGCCTACCCAGTATTTGTGTGATTGTTGGAGTGGATGGGTACGCCTACCCAAGTTTGTGTGTGGTCCTGCCCTAATTTAGTTGCTCGCAGCTAGGTTGAGGATCCCTTTAGGTGCGTAAGTGACATATAGTGATTGACTAGCGAGGATGTTATGTCTTGGATTGTTTGCATATATATTCACTGTCATATAGCATTGTTGTCCACTGTTGAAATATTGGCTCAACTTTTGAGTTTAAGGTCAAACCTACGAGCTCACCAACATTATTGTTGACGTTTTCGAGTATCATTTTCAGGTATGTCAAATCAAAGGTATATGAATGGTATTGGAAGAGCAAAGGTGTAACCCAAGGGAACTGGGTCAAGATGGGTTTTGATTATGTAATTTTTTCAAGTCTTAACTTGTAAGATTTATGTAAACCTAAGTTTCATTATTGTAAATTGTAAAGTGTATGATCTTGTATCTTGTGCGATGAATGGTATCGTCGCATCCTGTGTTTTCGCCATTGACGGGGTGTGACAATGAAAGAAGCTCATTTAGAATAAATAGCCCATCAAGAATTTGACGATTAGAAACAAAAGCTGATTGAACATCGCTAATGAGATCTGAAATAATGAGGCTCAACCGATTCGCCAAAATTTTAGCAATGATTTTATACACACAACCAATCAAGCTAATAGGCCTAAAATCTTTTACCACCTTTGCATCTTGCGTCTTTGGAATTAAAGCTACGAACGAAGAGTTACACCCTCGAGGAAAATGACTAGTATTGAAGAAGTGATTAACTGCAGCCATCACATCTTGATCAATGATATTCCAATACCTACGAATGAATTCAAAGGTAGAACCATTAGGACCTGGGGATTTGTTTGTGCCACATTCCCACACTGCTCTTTTAATTTCATATTGAGTGACATTTCTTTCTAAGTCATCTTTCTGATCAGAAGATAACCTATTATCAAACTGAATATCATGAATAAATCTAGGTAACTCCGGGACTAAAAATCTATTAGTAAAATGATTAAGGAACTCCTTTTTTACTTTTGGAGGATCGATAATCCACTCACCCTCTTCCAGAATACCATGAATGGCAAGTTGAGATCGTTTTTTGTTAATAATTCCATGAAAGTATTTGGAGTTTTCATCGCCTTCAATGGACCAACAAACTTTTGCCTTCTGAGCCATGTCTAACAAAGTAAGATTATTGAGATCGTGAAGCTCTTTTAACAACATATTTCTTTCAATCAAAGTCTCTTCATTACACCCTCCTTGGTCTAACTTCTTACCTAAATCAGAAAGTTGATTTTGAATAAAAGATTTAGAAGCATGAGCATACTGGTTATTTGCTTTTAACCATTGTTTGATTACGACTTTAAGAGTCTGGAGCTTTTTCTTCAAATTTATCATACTATTCGAATCTATGGAAGCTAACTTCCTCCATGTCCTTCCACCAATTTATCAAAACCGTCTTTAGAAAACCAAGAGTGAAAAACCCAAAATGGAGTAGGACCATAATCAACATTTAATTCTCGCAAAAGGATGGGACGATGGTCAGATAAGTGTCTATCAAGACATAAAGCTGATAACGAAGGAAACAACGTCATTAAACCTTCTGAAATTAGAAATCTATCTAATTTAGTCATCTTAGAAGCTGATTTGTGAGACCAAGTGAATGTATATCATTATAATGGAAGATCCACCAAACCTGCTAATGTAATAAAGTTATTAAAAGCATACGCACCTTGTAAGTTAAACACCAAACCATATCTCTCTTGTTCTGTACGAACTCCATTAAAGTCACCCATGAGCACACATTCACCATTCTAGGAATCAATTATATTTCATAAATAATCCCATAAGATCCTTTTTTCTCTTAGCTCTTGAGGAGCGTATACAAAAATGATGAGGAGTTTGGTAGATGAAGGAAGCCAAGTTCCCCTTACGGCCAAAAAAGAATCAGAAGCTGTAACATTATCCTTTACAAACAAATTTGGGTCCCAAACACATAAAATACCTCCAGAAAAACCAACAGAAGCACTGGAAGCATAATCAAAAGAGAAATTACCCCACACCGCCTTGATAGAGAAGAGATCTATAGTGTCAATCTTAGTTTCTTGAATGGAAACAAAATTGACCCTATGTTTAGTATTTAACTCCTGAATCCACCTTTTTTATCCTTGTGACTAAGGCCTTGAACGTTTAGAGATAAGAAATTCATCTAAAAATGTTGGAATCTCCTTGAGAGCCAATAATGGACTCTATGTTCTTCATACACCCTTCCATATTGTAACCCATAGTTTGACCCACATTAATCAATTCATCCATTACTTCCAAAATTGAACCACCTATTTTAATATGCTCAACAAAGTTACTCCCACTATTAGCAAATGAACCACCTTCATTATTGTCTTTTACAGTAGCTTTTGGCTGTGTTTTCCCCTCCATATTGCCCTCTTTTATGCCATTCTCAGCGCTCACATCAGGAGTAAATCCTGGTGGGTATTGTGGTTCATCTCCTTTTGACATGTTCTTTTCTTCGTTCCTTTTTAAGATGCTACAGATACCAAAAGGGTCTTGTGAATGGACATCTTTATCTTTGGAGATAGAAACTTTGTCATAATCTAGATCATTCACATGAATACAACTCGATTCTGAGACATGATTAACCTCATTCTCTACTTCTAGTTCAAACTCATTCCCTTAGGCTCCCCTTTTTTGTTTTTCATCTTCTCCCTCTGAATCATTATCAAAAGATAAGTAATCCTCTTATTCTTTTATAAAATCAGGAGACCAGGTTTCAAGCTCTTTAACACGAATCCAATACACCTAACCTTTGACAACGACTTTAAGTTTATCGTTGATGATTAGATTCTGTTTTATTTTAACACAAAACTTCTTGTATGGCAAAGACTTATTTTTAGAAATATCCAAATCCATAAGCGCACCCTAAGACGAAGCTATCTTAGCAAAAGTATTATGAGTCAAGGCTTTTAGAGGTAAGCCCTCGATAGATATCCACGCAATTCGTTCCTCACTAACAAATGAATCAGAAGCAGGAAGAAGCGTGTTGAACCATGAACCAATGCTAATGTGTTTATAAAGTTTCTCTTTAGAAGTAATGGAATCTAGGTTAAACAGAACCCACAAGCCACCCAAGTATGTGATATTCACCTTTTTAAAACCTTCATTGGTTAGGATAATGTAAAGGTTAGGAATTGCATTGATATATTTGATCTTTCCCATTAAAGAACATGAAGTATCACGTTCCATTATACATTGATCATCAAGGACGATGGCTGGAGATGATTCTTCAACTAAGTTAGAAGATTCCTTACTCGTTTTCAAGACGGATACAAAAGATTTTTTTGCAACATCTTCATGCATTTTATTTGGCTGAGAAAAATTGTTTCTAGGTTCCCTTTAGAATCTAACAACATTGGCGTGTAAACGTAATCGCCCAATCCAAATTATACAAAGGTTATCAATCAATCGGTCTAAATTGTCCACCCTAATAAATTGAACGAAAGCAAAACACTTGCCTGTTTTTGATTTCTTATATGGGATAAACACATCAATGACGTTACCATATGTTGAGCAGACATTCCACAAATCATGAGCCAAGAAGTGATCTGGAAAATTCATAACGAATACCGATTTGGAAATCTTCTATGCTTGATCCTCCTTTGAATTAAAAAAATTTGATTACTGACACCCATGACAAAAGAGAACGATGTTATGTAAAAACCCTAAAAAGGAATAAAGAAAAAGGGAAAAGAAACCCTAAAAGGAAAAACATTACAAACCCTAAAAACCAATTGGATCCCTATGCTCCCGAGGTAGAAGATCGCCTAACACGCTTGTTTAGAAATCAATCAACATGTGACGATCTCAATAAACATGGGTTATAACAATCATCGCACAAGAGCGGTAGTAGAAGCAATTAAATTAGGGTTCATGATGATGGCGGCTGAATTAGGGTTTCGTTTTCCTTGGATATGAGTCAGTTAGTTTTATGATCACTTTAATCATATTTTGATCATCTCATATAAACTCAAAAACATTAAAATATCATAACATAAATACTAGCATAATTCAAGTCATTTGATATCCTTTGTCCCCACTCAGATATTAAATACTTGAATGATCAACATAATTAACTTGTCATGTTTAGTATCTTAGAGATCATTCATTTATTTTGAATCGAACATTCAGATTTAAGAAGTGATTTACTATTCACTTTATTTATCCATCGATTTAATCAATGTTAAAGACTATCATCAACATTATTAGAGGGCAAATCTTTTTCTAGCAGGGGATAATGGTGCACGTGACTATAGAAACCCATGATCTATTTAGTTTTTTTTAATTGGCAGTTAACTCTTATATTTTATTTTATGTTTGGCTATATGTAAAGCTAGTAACTGAGACTTGGAAGGCAGTTTTTTTAGTCTCTATAAAAAATAGAGAAACCACTTTTCTCTTTAATTACTCTTTCTTGATTTGCTCTTTGTCCATAATCAAAATTCGTTGTTACAATATCGTATACATCACTAGGGTATTATTGGCCTACTATGTACCAAGATGCTACAAAAATTGTAGAAAAATGTCACAAATGTCAACAACATGCACTAACAATACACCAATCGTAGTGTGAGCTAACTAGTATCTCAAGCCCATGGCCCTTCTACCAATGTGGAATTAACATAGTAGGACCATTCCTGGAAGCCCCAGGACAAGTCAAATTCCTGGTCGTCGCCATTGAATGTTTCACCAAATAGGTGGAAGCTGAACCAATAGCAATAATAACCAGTCGGAAGATGCTCTAGTTTGTGTAGCAACATCATATGTTGCTTCGGTATTCCAGGAATAATCATCAGCGATAACGGGAAGTAGTTTGCCAATAATCCTTTTCAAGAATGGTGTGACGAGCTTAAAATCAAGCAAAACTTCACGTCAATCGCCCATCTATAGGCCAACGAACAAAGCGAGGTTATAAATCGAACCATACTATAGGGATTAAAAACAAGACTCAGCAAGGCCAAAGGACGATGGGTTGAAGAATTACCCAATGTTCTATGTGCATATCGAACAACGGTCCGTACAGGAGCCGGATGCACGCCTATTAGCCTAGTATACGGCTCGGAGGTTGTTTTACTGCCAGAAATAAGTTTGCTAGCTTACCGAATCAGTAACTTTGACTCAATTACAAACGACATGGACCTTCACCTCAACTTGGATCTACTAGAGGAAGAACGAGAATTGGCAGCACTACGAAACGCAAGATACAAAAGGTAGACCGATAGATATTACAACACCAGAGTAAAGCACAACCACCTTAGAATTGGTGACTTCGTCCTGAGGAAAAATAAGTCAAATAGACAAGAAGGACAAAATAAACTGGACCCAAACTGGGAAGGTCCTTACCAAGTGATGCACGCTAAGCGCACGGGGACATACACCCTTGCCGACATAAAAGGTCACACTGCGAATATGGCTCATCAGCAACCTCAAAAGTTCAACCTTTTACAATAAAAGTGCATATCCACTACCCACTCTACACGTATAAAAACATTTAATAGCAAACCTAAACTAAAAAGTACATCTTAACTATTAGAGTACTCTTTGTGTAACTCGGATATACGAGTACCACTTGTTTTTAAAATTATTGGGAAAAATGTAAAACTTCTTGGTTATAAAGACCAACATGATGCATCCACATTCTGACATTAAAGGAATGAAGTAGAGTGATACGTATAATCGTTTAAACTAATTACCAACTTTTAAATATATAAAACTCGACTACTAGATGGTCTACAACGCACTAACGGGCAGAGAACCCAGTCGTGTATAGTGTAGGATTGGTACATCCGAGGTCGTCCCAAGAGCTAAGTGTTTTAGTTACTAATTTGAATTTGTCACATGTTAAATAATGATTTGATTTGAAATTAAGAAAATAAGCTAAATGCAAAGATTAATCAAGGAGGGAAATGTACTAGCCTAGTTATTCCCTTGTTACAGTTAATATGGTGTTTCCTAGTGCAATGTTTACTTTACCGTTTATAATGGTGATTCTAAAATCAACAGGCCTGAATTGGCATCAAAACTTGTCCTATATATCCTACGATCTCAATCTCCTGTGATCACGGAAGTCGGGATTAAGGCTATAGTAATTAACCCCCAACTATCCTAAAGACCTGTCTAATGTCGATAATCCCACTTATCGACTACAAACCCTTTAATTTCTCGTGTTTTATAAGTATCTAACTTACTGCATGCGGTGATTTGGGCAATCTTTACACTAAGAATAGATGCAACCCTATTCCTAGTATCCTGTTAAACCATAATTCAACTAATAAGCCTAATATAAAGCCTAACGGGATTTACACTACCCTCAATACTACCAAAACTCAAGGATCATGCAAGAGGCAATAAGGATATCCAATAAAACGATAAATCAACAGGAAACCAACATTAAAACTATAACAACATCATAACAAGGCTAGCACTTAAGGTGCTTAGCCACTCATAGTACAGATAACATAATACATAATGAAAGAATTCTTGGATTGAATGAACATTATAATCTTAAAAACTGTGTGATGAATGTTAAATACAAAGAATGATAAAAGTAATTTCTCCCTTGAACTAGTGATGAATGTGACTGAATTCCTTGCCGTATAGAAGCCATAAATGATATCTGAGAACTCCTCTTCAAAAAAATGATACAAATGTGCAGGATATAGGTCTTTATTTATACTTATCGACCCAACTACGGCGTATTTGTATACTACATCGTAGTTTATTGACTCGACTTTCCTTCATTAACCATTTTTAGCTATGGCGTAGTTATAAGGGTGAACTACGCCGTAGTTACGCCTAAGCACGTATATCCTTCATGACTCATGATAACTATGGCGTAGCTAAAGAGTTGGGCTACATCATAGTTCCTTCTATGCCTTGGTCCATCTTTGAGCTACGCTGTAGTCCATACGGGGCAACTACGCTGTAGTTTTCTCCTGGAGTCAGTACTTGGTGTATTTTGTACACCCATCGATCCAATTCTTGTGTCTCTCTGCTACAAGGCTCAAAATTTCCTACAAACGAAATATGAAGCAATTAATTATACATATCAATCAGAATATAACAGTTATGAGCATTTCAATAAGGATTTTGATACATAAAAGTATAAACTATTCGACGTTATCATAAAGTGTATAGACGTATATGCAAGAACAGGGACATTGTGCACGCATCATCTAGACGAAAATAATTTTCCTTAAGCGTCTTTTCTTGGTGAAGTTTACACCAACACACCGTCGCCACATAAACACAAGTATAAAAAAGAAAAAGAAAAAAAACGTCATGCTCGGATAAAATGTCATAGGACACCTACAAGTAAAAGCGTCATGAAATGCATATTCGTCCATTACAAAGCATGTTAATGTACTAAATTCCAAATCAACCAACTGTGACACAATTAATCCTATGAATTTAAATACATTACACACATTTAATATATTGCACAAATCTATACATCCCAAAGTAACATAATATTTTCCACTGACATAAACATCACTGTCTATGACAACTTTCGTCTCTTACATAAAACATTCACTATGTTGGTTATTATGATAGGTACTTACATAGACAACACCATGACAACTTTTTTGAAAAGTTACATGTTAAAAAGACACAAGACTGTTATACAGATTAGTTTACAAAAGTGAACCCAAAAGTTAGATTTTTTCTAAAGTCTCTATGATTAAAACGGTATATGATAAGCTTTTTCCGAAAACCATTATCATACCAAACGCAGTCTTTACAACCAATATGTACGCTCTAAGAATAATCAAATCTTAAAAGCAAGGAAAGTGATGAGTGCATGTAAATATTATGTTTTAATAGAATATTCCAGCTTTGAACATGTCCATGATAACGTTTTCTTTTTTGAAGTCTCTTGCCTCCAGCCACCAAGTATACCAATTCATCTTATAATACATAAGAAAACCGCATTTATTTAATTGAAAGAAATTACTTATACGAGACTTTTTTTTAAAGATACACACGCTACTAGCCTTTTAACAAAGGCTTATAGTTAAACACCAACGGTTATAGATCTTGCAGACGTAGATCGCCTCTTGATCTAACGAGACGAGACGGTCTCTCGCCTCTTTCTTTTCACGGACAAGTCGCTTTACTTCCTCCTTGTACCTAGCAGCATCTAATTCACATGTTAGAAGCTTCCCCTTAAACTCATCAACTTGACACTCCAGCGCGACCTTCTCAGACAACAACTTTTCAACACGATTATACAATTTTGTGTTACTGATCAAAAGCAAGTGATAGTGCTCCTCGAGCCAAGAAACGTAGGGAGAACCAGATGTAGAACCATAGCTAGGTTTAGACACGACATTTAACACTGGATTTGATGACCTTGTACCCTTGTTCGCATTAGTCCTAACACTTTCAACATTGACATTCACACCCGAGTTGGAGGAACCAACACCCTTATAAACCCTACCACCCTAAAATTGTTGATTAATTATCCCAAGAAACATATAATCATAATATGAATAATCAAATAATATGAACAATCAAATAGCATTAAAAATAGCCTATTTCAGGTTGATATATCTTAAGAAATGACAAATGAGTTATATGAAGATAACATGTACACATACGTTTGACATTAAATAATCGAAACTCTTGAGTGGCTTAGTTAAGATTTAGAAAAGGAATACGAATTATGACATTTTATTTCTCATACAAAGAGTTTGTAAGTGACGGCCATACTATCATATATCATTAATACCAACATCGTTACATATTATGATTGATAAACCATGCTCGGATGCCACATGTTGATTAATTATCCCAAGAAACATATAATCATAATATGAATGATCAAATAATACTAAACATAACATTAAAACTTACTTGATATGAGAGATGAGATCAGCATGAACGAAGAACACGGGTAGGATGGAGATCTTGTACTTAATCCTCTCTTCTTAGTGATGGATCGTAATGTTTGTGTGTTTTTTTTGTGTTTCTTAAAAGGTAAGTAATCCTCTATTTATAAGAGAGGTCAAGCAGGGATCAACTCCTAATTTAGGTATGATTATGTAATCATTACCATAATTCATTACCTAGACATTATCTCTTAAGGAAATTGAATCTCCCATCAAGATACAATATCCTACGGAGTTTCATTATGGTAACTAAATATTATTTAATTACTCTTACCATTACCCATATAAATCAACAATATACAATGTACAAATATACTAATGCATTAAATAGGTTAGGACACAATTATAGAGAAATATCCAATACCAAAATAGGATATTTGCTAACACAAACTCCTTCACCAAGACCTGGGAGCATATCGTCTTACGGTTTCTATAGGGGCGAGCAACATCACGAGCATTTTGTTGTGTGCCATGGACATGACCAACATCGAGAACATTTTGTTGCATGCTAGAAGAACACCACTGTCAAGAACATTCATGCTATTAGCTTCCACGTCATCAAAGAAAACACTCAGGTCTAACTCCGAGACATCTGGTAGATTACCAAAGGAATCTCAAATATAATAGAGTCTTTTAGCGTCTGTCATAACACCGACATTGAAGCCCACTGAATCTACAACCATGCATACAATAAATGATTTTAAGAACCAAATAATACACAAACTAAATAGAGGGCAACACGGGTTCTTACCATTCACAAAGCCCACCATTCCGCATCGTTCTTCAATATATATGCGGTTAACCTCAGATGAAAATGTAAGTTTTATAGCGTCACTCGGAGTACCCGGTAATGGTGAAATAAAGCCTCTAACATCCTATACAAACACAAGAATAAAAAATTAAAGATGGACCACTTGAAAATTTTCCCTTTGTTGACCATTATTATATGTAGCATGTGCCTTTTCTAGAGAAATAAAAATAAAAATAATAATAATAATGGTGATAGAAGGGAAAACAAGAAAAAGAAGCATAAGACACATCTCTATCTCTACTACTTTATAAAGCATTTAGCCTGTTCTAATTTTAGAAGTCTTAAATTTTTTAAGTAAAAAACATTTCTTTTTTGGGAAAGCTTATGCATACACGTTTTTAAAACTTATAACTGAAAATTAAAATGTCTTTATTGTAATCAATTTCGTAACAGCTCAGTCCATTTCAACTTTTGTAATAGCCCATTAAGTAACATTAAATCCAATCCAGTGACATTTATATATATCCACAAACATACAAAACACACAAACACATGACATCTCCATCCTCTCCATTGATATATATCTCTACAGTTACACCACCACCATACCTCTTCATCCCCATAGTTACACCACCACCACCGCACCTCTCCTCAACCACAGTTACACCGTGACCATGGGGACTCTTCACCATCGAACCAAAACACCGCTGAAACCCACAAAACCACGCCCATCAAACGGGGTGTTCAAGTTTTAAGGTATGTGTTGACTTTTTCTTAAAAGATCTATCACTATTAACTAAGTTTTAAAGAGTTTTTTTTATACATCTATAGATTTTATTTGTAGATCTATTTTTTTGACCTTTTTTACAGCTACCGATTGTCTCGCCGTCACCGCCTCAGTCTTGCCGAAAAACCATAATGTTGTTGAAGGTATGGGAATCAATTTTAAAACTTATAACTGAAAATTAAAATGTCTTTATTGTAATCAATTTCATAACAACTCAGTCCACTTCAAAAAATTAAGTCTTAAAAAATGTATTTAAGACTTTCTATAAAAGGAAGTCTTAAAAAATTAAGACCAAAAACATTACTTAAAAAGAAAATTAACAAATTAGTATAGATTTGTTTTAATTTTGATATGGAATCAATACATACACATATAAATAAAAGCCTAAAAATTTATGTGACATTATAATCCTTTTTGTAACATCTTATTTATCATCATGTAATCTCAAAACTTGTCAGGGTTATTCTTAACTAGTTTATAATGTATTTAGGACTTTCTATAAAAAGAAGTCTTAAACAATTAAGACAAAAACATTACTTAAAAAGGAAATTAACAATTTTTTTTTTAACAGCACTTTATTAAAAAACTAGCAAGAAGCTAGAAAAATTACAAAGTTACACGATGAGGATTTTTTAGCCAATCAACCCAACTAAACGACACATTACATCTAAATTGACTCCAATAAAAAGAATACGACACAACATCATCAAAAATATCCGCCTTAGAAGGAGAAACCACACCAAAGACACACTTATTACGATAAGCTCAAATTAGCCACCACAACCCAAAACACACCTCTTCTAACAACCTTTTGTGCTTGATAGGAATCCGAAGATTTACGATCCAAGAAACCCATTCATCGAACGTATGCACTTCCATTAAATCCACCTACCACCAACGGTAAATCTTGCGAAAATTATCTTTCGTAACAAGGCAATCAAAAAATAAATGACTTGACGATTCCGTGACGCTACCACAAACGGGACAAAGAATAGACAGAATATCTATACCTCTCCGGGATATATTAAGACGGGTAGGCAAACAATCCATTCTCACCTTCCACGCATGAATGTTAACCTTAATTGGCACAGCTTTTATCCATCGAGTTTGATTAGACACTTTCGGAAACCTGTTATCATCAATAACCTTTCTAGCCGAAGCTACCGAGAACTCACCCGAACCATCAAGCGTCCAATACCACCTATCAGGCGTGACACCAAGAACAACACCTTCCACGTAAGTCATCAAATCCGTCAACTGATCTTGTTCCACTCCGCTTCTAGGAGCACGACGAAAAGACCATGTCAAGTTCTCTTGTGACAGTTTAGAAGCCACATCGACAGTCTTCTTCACTTCCGGCGCATAAAGCCTAGGATATCGTTGTTTTAAAACCATGTCTCCATGCCACAAATCCTCCCAAAAATAAGTATCCGCACCATTACCAAGCTTTTTCTGCATAAAATTATTCAAGTGTATACCTTTTATCTTCAAAGTTTCCACCTCCTGGAGAATGCTTAGCCAAATGGACTTGTAACCAACCTTGAATCTGCTACCATTTTCCCCATCTTCGCCATGAATAGCTTTAATAACCCTAGTCCATAATAAGTTCTTTTGAGTTGTAAACCGCCAAACCTATTTATACATAAGCGCTCTATTAAGCGCATATAAACTAGAACCACCAAGGCCACCTTTCTCTTTAGAACACAAAACCTTACTCCATTTCACCCATATTGATTTTTTACTATTTAAATCAACACCACTAAAAAACCGACTTCGAATTGATTCCATGCGTTGAAGGACTTTCATTGGCACCTTGAATATAGACATATGATAAATAGGCATGGATCCTAGAACTGCCCTGAGAAGGGTTAAACGACCACCTATCGATAATGTTTTCATCTTCCATTTTGAAAGACGATCTACCATTTTATCCACAATCTCATCCCAAGATTTAATCTGAGACATATTTCCCCCAACTTTCGAACCTAAATAAGCAAAATGAGCCTTAAGGATACCACAACCAATTCTATTTGCAGCTTGCACCACCCTATCATCACTCACCACAACACCCAATAACTTACTCTTGCTTAAATTAATACTAAGACCTGAAGCACGATGAAAACATTTCAACACATATATAATCGTATCAATATTCTTAAAGTACAACCATTTAGCCACCATAAACAACCGCATCGTCCCGCATAGAACATATAAAAGATGATAAACCGAATTAACACAATGCCGTTAAACATGCCGCATCCACAACTCTTTTAAAAGAAATGTGAAGCCAACTCTCCATAACCAAAATAAAAATAAACGAGAAAAGAGGATCACTTTTTTTAAGGCCTTAAAAAACTAAAATTCCTACCGTAGGCTTCCATTCACAAAACCGATCTCCTAAGAAGTATCGAATACATTCTTGAATCCAACCACACCATTTTTACAAAAACCAATTTTCTTAAGACCATCATAATCAAGGTACTCCCACCGAACAGAAATCATAAGCCTTCTTTCAAAGTCTATTTTTAGATAAATGAATGTTTTTTATCTTCACTACACCCTGCAAAACCGTCTAAGTATAAATGGTCCGTCAAGAATTTGCCTATCCGCAACAAAAGCCGATTGCACCTCATTAACAATATCTCCAAGCACCGCCACAATACGATTAGCCAAAATTTTGGCAATATTTTATAAAGGCTCCCATAAGACTAAATTGGTCGAAAATCCTACACCATTTTTGCTTCGGGAGTCTTCGGAATCTCAACGCTATGAAAAGATCATGAATATACCACTTTGGAATGCGACTGTAATGAAAGAAATATTTCACCGCCGCCAACACATCTTTTTCCTATTAAACCTCCAAAACCTTTTATAAAACCAAATGTGAGATCCTCCGGCCCCGGAGATTTTTATCACAACCACAACCCAAACCGCCTTTTTAATCTCCTCATATTGACACTTCGGCTTCCAAATCCAGTTAGTTAGCATGAATTCAGATGATGAGGAAACACCAAATTAAGCATTCGGCCCGAATCAGATTTAGGTCTGAAATCAAAACGATTCTTGAAATGATTAAGGAACATCATTTTTAACCATATTAGGGAATTTTCCACCCAATCTCCTTCCACCAAACCCCTCGTATAGAAAGTTGGTTTCGTTTCTTATTAAGAATACCATGGTAATATTTTTGATTCCTCGTCGCCTTCAATTGCCCATTTGATTTTTTGCTTTTTGAGACGCCTCCATAATCACACTCATTTATATCCACCTCTATGAATCGATTTTACAACCTCCGAACGTTTATGCAAAGTACAGACGACGCATCTCATTTGTCATGATCATCTCCAAATTCAGCGAGCTCTCTGTTTCAGCACATGTTTTCGAGTTTTCAGACTTTGTCTCATGCCATTCCAAACACGTATCTTCTTTTTTAGATATTTCAACTTGTTCATCATGTTGATCATATCATTAGAATTATCTACCGGAGCTTCACAGCCACACCTCATTAACAAGTTCTCAAAACCCTCCATTCCAGCCAATAATGAAAAACCGAAACGAATAGCGTACCATAGTCATGAGTAGATCACGTAATAAAAGTAGGACGAGTGGTCTGATAAAATCTATCTAGGTGAGGCTGATAAATTAGAGGACACTCCCTCAGATAAGCTTTCGACAGAGGAATCGTATCAAGCTTACTCATCTTTGAAGCAATCGTGACACCCATGGTAAAAGAACATCCACCAAGTGGAACCTCCTCTAAATTCGCCATTGAGATAAAAGAGTTAAAAGCATTCGCCCCATGCACGTTAAAAATAGTTCTAAATCTCTCATTTTTATTACGGACCTCATTAAAATCACCCATGATAATCACTGAACCTTTCCAATTATCAATGACGTGACATAAATAATCCCATAGACTTTTCTTTTCTGACAACTCTTGCGGGGCATACACCAAAATAATAAGAAGTAATTTGCCATTAGACACCCAATTTCCTTGAATCATAACAAAATAATCTGAAACCGTTGAATTTAGTTTCTTAAACGCATTAGGATCCCAAACACATAAAATCCCACCTGATTTACCAACCGAGGCACTATGCACATAATCAAACGCAAAGTTACCCCAGCATCTTTTGATTTCAAACAAATCAATAGACTCCATTTTAGTTTCTTGCAACGTAAGAAAATTTACCTTGTTAGAGACACACAACTCCTTTACCCAATCTTTTTTAGCCTTTGGGTTAAGACCTTGATCTTTAAAAAGAAACATATTCATACCGAAACACCCATCCACTCCTTGCGATTCAATGATCTCTTCAATATTCTTCATACACCCGTCCATATTATACCCCATAGTTTGTCCCACCTTAACCAATTCATCCATCAACATTAATATAGAACCACCTTTCCGAGAACCTTCAGACTCTCTACAATGATCCGAGTCCATAGATTCCCCACCTGCTTTTTTGTACGTGTTAAACCCCGAGCTAAAATTCACTTCATCAGAAATATTGTTTACATTCCCGAATTCACCATCACAATTATCCTTCTGATTATCCATCTCAACATTTTCAGCACATTTCGCTCTTGTGTAAAACCTGGAGGGTACTCAAACTCTCATTTTGTGCTCGCCATCCTTATTATTCTTCATCTTACCTTTATTAACGGAGGAGAATAAATATTAAACGGGCTTCTGATTGTTAACCATTTGTTCACATAGAAACAACACCATCCTTGGATTTTGGATTCTCCTCCTCAACCTCTGTATCAGATACCCTACTAACATCATTTTCCCCTTGTACCTCCTCATCACTCTCACCGAAATCCTTCTTAAAAACTTCTTCACATTCTTCATCTTCTGAGTCACTTTCCTCATCATTTTGATCATCCAAATCTGGAGTCCAACCCGGAATCTCTATGGCTCGCACCCAATGCGTCTTACCTTTATAATTAATTTTAAATGATTCAAATATGTGAGACATACTCTTAGTGAGAACACAAAGTCTTTTGCAATGGTAATTTTCTTTCTCCAAGTTCTCCACATTTAACAAGGTTCCCCACTTTGATGCAATTCGAATAAAAGTATTTTCATTCCACACTTTTAAAGGAATACCCTCAATTTCCACCATAGTAACTCGTTCATCAGTAATGAATTCACTAGACGCTTGGATTAGCTGAGAGAACCACGAACATACTTCCCTAGATAACAACAAACTTCTCCTTTATGTGCCTCCACCGAGTCCAAAGCAATCATAACCCATAAACCACCCCATGTATCTTAAATCCAAAATCGGAGAAGCCTTCATACCCCCAAGGCAACTTTTAGATTTTCTAACACTCCAACCTCCTTCACCTTCCCATTTAAACAACATGAGTAATCATGTGTGTTTACGCAAGAATCATCTAAAACCAACACTGGCTTGCTATCATTCTCCCCATTCCTTTGGCTCTGATTTTTTTACCACATTCGCATAGGAACTTACATCTCCTATGCCCCATTGTCCTTATTATCCCAATTGATGAGTCTCTGATCTTTCCTTTCATAGCAGGTTGATGACTGCTAGTAGAACCCTTAGGCCTATGGAATCTAGCAGCATTAGCATGAATTCTATGTCTACCAATCCACACCGTACATAAATTACCAACCAAACGCTCCACATCAAAAACTTTTATAAAACGCACAAATCCGAATCTCCTTACAGCCTTTGATCCTTTTGTTAGAGAAATAAACGCATCAACACATGCCCATCATTGTTTACACACGCAATTTTATCCATAGATCCTTACACTCGCTTGCTCAGGAAAATTAGTCAAGAACACGACGTGGAAATATTCCCGCAACATCATCCTACTTAGTTCTCTTTATTTATTTTATTATTATTTATTGTTATTATAATTTCTTATATTATTAATATTATTATTATATTAATCTATTATTTTATTATTATTATTATTATTATTATTATTATTATTATTTATTATAATAATATTATTTATTATTTATTATTATTTATTTATTATTATTACTTATTATTTATTATTATTTATTATTTATTATTAATTATTATTTATTATTTTATTATTATTATTATTATTAGTATTATTTATAATAATAATAATATTTCTTATTATTATTATTTGTTTATTTATTTATTTTTCTATTTAAATCTTTTTTTAAAGGAAAAAAAGATTTGCGTGATTTTTTTTTTCTAATTCTCTGACGCTACCAAACAGTGGAATTCAATAAACTTTCTCACTGGATATCATTTCTAGAAATCCAATTCTCTGCTTCATTTCTAATCTCTGAAATTCCATGTACCAAACGTGCCTTAAGAGAAATAGAAAAGAAGTTGAAAGATGAAGTTGAAAGATGAAGTTGAAAGATGTTAAACATAAATTGAGATAATTATGACCCACATTAGTTTGGAAATGTAGTGAAATAATGACCAAATTTAATATATAAGTGTAGGCAATATCGAAATGAGAGTGAATAATATGAGATAATTATGACCCTCATTATATCATAATTTTTGAATTTTTTTGGTAACGTAGTTTAAAATAAGTCAGTCTTAAATTTGCATCAATAGTAACTAGATAATAGGTTGTTCAAAAAAAACCGTGAAACCGCGACCGAAACGAGCGAAAACCGCTCAATCCGAAACCGAAAAAACCCGAAACCGAAGAAAACCGAAACCAGAAAAAACCGAAACCAGAAAAAAACCGCCTAATAATGATTCGTTTTCGGTTTTACTTTTGATATCCGCGGATTAACCGAACCGAACCTGCATATTATACATGATTATTTTCTAACTAATAATATTCGATCTAAATAATTGTACAAGTATTAACCAATTATTGCAATACTTTTATTGTATAACGACTTTTTCGCTCGTAAAGTAAACATTTGTAAAAATCTATGTGTGAAAATTGATTAATGTGATCGTAATCTATAACGTCGAGTAATATTTTTTGTTAATACGTTATATATGAATATTTAATGCAATTATTGTAACGAAATACTTAAGTTTTATATGACTTTTAATTCCACAACGTCATTAATTTTAATAGAATACATTTATATATTTCAGACTATGTTAATTTTTTTATACGGTAAACTCGATTAAACGTCAAAAAACGGTTAACCGTGACCCGACCCGCTGGTAACCGCTCACTCCGGGTAACCCCTTGTCCAGGACTTACCCGCCTATACGGTTCGCGCTAGATTAGTAAAATTAATTACCCGCCCCGCGACGGATAGTTTAAATCTTTCAACTAACCGCCCCGCCCCGCCCCGTGAACACCCCTACTAGATAAACATTTAAAATGGTCCTTTCATGTATCTATATAAATTAAGGGCCCGTTTGATTTGTGAATGGGTTTGTGATTAGGATTTGGATTTGGGTTTGAATTTAGATTTGAATTTGGTTTAGAATTTAGATTTGAATTTTAAGTAGGAAAAAGAAAATAATATTTAAAATTATAAATTAATAAAAATAGTTATTTTATAATAATAATGAAAATTAAATAAAAGAGACACACATATGGGCCTACTTAATTTTACAAAACCTGTCATGATGATATACTTTTGAAGAATGAAAAAAATTGGTACTTAGCCCCAATTATTAGGGGTGGCATTTTAACCAATCAAATGTTTTAACTTTTTAAATCCTAAAGTTATGTCCAATGAGTCAAAACAAACGGGCCTAAGATGTCGTGTTAATGTTTCTTAGTTTTTTTTAGGTTAGCCCCTCGAAGCGAGCGAGAGAATATATATATATATAGTAAGGATCAAATAAAAAGAAAACTTATAATAAGAAGTGATAAGCAGAAACCACAACCACACCATTTCCAACGCACTACAAAAATATATGCATATTCCTCCTTAAAATTTTTCTTTCCTAATTTAAAAATGTGTGGCTAGAAATCCTTCTTATTCTTCTCATTATACTTTTTCTTCTCACTTGATCCTTTCCCTATATATATATAGTAGGGATCTAGTGAGAAGTAAATTAAAATAAGAATTGACTAAAACCACACATTTGAGATGCAACAACTTGCATTAGATACATTTATATTCATCTAGATGCATCATTTTGAGTTTCGAAAGTTAATTTGATGTGTAGATGGTTCAAATTGATTTTCATGATTTCGACACATGTAAAGGAACAAAAAACAAGAGAAATTACGAAATGCATCTAATATACATTATATGCAATCTAAAATAAAAGCTAGAAAATACATATATGCATTATAATGCATCCAAGATTTATAAATGATCAAAATTTAAATCGGTGCACTCGGTAATCTATTATAGTTACTATCTATCCTTCTACTATTTTAAGAAAACTTCTTATTTGATCCTAACTATATATATATATATATATATATATATATATATATATATATATATATATATATATATATATATATATATGAGGTGATTATTTTGCATACTAGTTTCTTCTTAATACTATGAGAGATTAATCTAGACCATCGCCATTTTAGTTAGATTAAAAGACAGATTTAAGATAAAAAAAAACATAACACCCCCCATTTTAGAGGACCAAAAGTTAAATTTAACTAAAACTCACACTAACCACTCCACTCCCCTCATTATTTGTAAAAGATGGGTCAATCTTGCCAATAACAATTAAATAACCTTTTGACATTGTTGTATGTTTTTTGACGTTTTAACGTTTTACGTATTTTTGTACTTTGTTTGTACGTTTTTGGTACGTTTCCGTCCGCTTTTCGCACTGTTTTTCTGTACGCTTACGCTGTTGTTTCGCACGTTTTTTCGCGTGTTTTCGTTCTTTAGACTTCCGCACGTTTTTCTTTATGTTCTCAGCAACGATTTCTTACCGTTTATGCACGTTTTCGTCAAGTTTTTCATACGTATTCGTTGTTTTTAAACACGGACTATTTTCTTTTTCGTCCGCTTTTCACACGTTCTTTCATTTTTTAACCACGTTTTTTTCCGGGGTTTTTGGACATTTTCTTACGCTTTCGTCCTCATTTGCGCGTTTTTGTCGGCTTTCGCGAGTTTTTGTCTGTTTTAGACGTTCTCACACGTTTTCTTATGTTCTCGCACGATTTCTTACGTTTTCTTTCGTTTTCACACGCTTTCTTTCGTTTCTCACGTTTTTGTCCGTTTTTTGACATTTTCTTACGTTTTCTTACGTTTTCATACGTTTTGTTAATACAAATAATGTCTAAAAACTTTATTTATATTTTTCGACCTCTCAACGTTTTGATAATAACAAAATGTAAAAATGTTTACAATAAAAATAAACGTTTAAAAATTATTAAATGCAAAATTCCATTTCTAAGATTATTGATCACTTAAGGTATGGACAAACAAAATAATCAAGCATGATTAGTGATCAAGAAAATATTTTTCTCTTAATCCTCACTTTTAATTCTACAAAAGTATTTTCTCAAAAATACATTTACAAAATATTTTCTAATTAAAAGAAAAGTTTTATTAAAAACTTAAAATTTGAAATTCAATTTTTTCCCCCAAAAGAAAGGTTTCATAACAGATACAACTCTCACCACAAAAAGACAAAAACAAGCCTAGTCATAGTGGCGACCCTTATAAGGCCTATATATGGGAACCAGCACGGACCTGCCACAAGTTACCGGTTGGGATTTCCTTCTAATATAAATACTGCTCCACCTCCCACAGAAAAAAAATATTTCTCGTTCCATGAAATCTTTTTCAATCTCTTCTTTCCTCTCTAAAACTTCTTTCTCACTCTAAAACTCTTGAATCACTAACAATACATAAGATCTTGTTTCAGTGATCTAATCTCTCTTCCTTTCTCATCTCTTCCCTCTCATTCAAGTGCAAGAGAAGAACACTTGTATTCGTCAAGAAACGAAGTGTTAATTAGTGATCTCTCCTCTTTTCTTCTAAGTACCAAACCTCTATTGTATTTATCTTGTGTATTTGTGTGATTCGGATATTGTGTAGATCCGATAGTGAGATCTTGTGAGCGAGTATATCTTGAATGGTAGATTGGTCTAGATAAGATAGGACACCGACTTTATCTTATGTCAGAAAATAACGTAAGCGACGTGTAAACGGTTTTCTCCGCCTAAAGGGAGCTTGTTGACATAGTGAAATCTAGAGTCGGATACTCGGGAGTGGAATAGGCGAAAAGGTCTTCGAACCGAACCACTATAAAAATCTAGGTTTCCCTCCCCCCCCCCCCCCCCCCCCCCCTTTTGGTTTGGTTGTTTCTTTCCTTATCTCTTTACATTATTATTGTTGTTATCTAGTTTTAGTTTAAATAGTTATTGCCTGTTCATATTGTGAATTGGTTAAACATATAACTCGGATCTAAACATTTTTAAAAGTAAACTTTTAAAACGTAAAACAAACGTGTAAACTATTCAACCCCCCCTTCTAGTTTCCATAATTGGTATCAGAAGCCGAGGTCACTCAAGATTTTTAAAATATACTCTATTTTAAAGCTTGGATCGATCTATTGATTCCGAAAAATATCTAGAAGGGAAATCCATGCATAAACCACCACTCTTTGAAAGTGATAGCTTTATTTATTAGAAAAATAGATTCGAATCATATGTTAAATCAAAAGATCTTGATCTTTGGCATATTATTACAAATGATGATTTTTAACCTATGATACAAAATCCGGAAACCAAATTAGATGAGGTTATCCCTTTTGAAAAACAAACTGATGATCTCTAAAAGAGACTTGCAAAAAAGAATTAAGCCAAAATGGTTATTTACAATGCTTTGCCAAGAAAAGAATATGAAAGAATTTTCATGTGTAACACTGTAAAAGAAATTTGGAAAACTTTGTTAATCACCCATCAAGGTAATAGCCAAGTCAAAGATAATAAGATCGGCCTATAGATAGTGCTTTTGCTAGATTTAATAATATTATTACTAGTCTTAAAGATCTTGATGAAGGTTATTCTAGTAAGAACTATGTAAGGAAGTTTCTTAGGGCTCTACATCCTATTATCCTAGTAAGAACTACGTAAGGAAGTTTTCTTTATTTAAGGGGCTCAACATCCTAAATGGAGAGCAAAGGTCACGGCGATTGAAGAGTTGAAAGACTTAACGTTACTATCTCTTGATGAACTTATCGAGAACCTCAAAGTTCACGAAATGATCATCACGAAAGATTCCAAAATAGTCAAAGCAAAAGTTGAAAGGAAATCTATTGCTTTAAAGTCTAAGAAAGAATCTAGTGATGAAGATTGTTTGACTTCCGGTAGCGAAGACGAAGAGTACGTCATGGCTGTAAGAGACTTCAAGAAGTTCTTTAAAAGAAGAGGTAGATTCGTGAGACAACCTCGGAACGAAAAAAAGACATTCCAAAGAAGCCGTGGAAGACAAGAACGAAAAGTGATAGAAAAAAGCTTTTAGATGCGGCGCCCCGAATCATCTAATAGAGAATGTCCCAAAACCACCGAAAGATAAGAACCAAAAGAGCTTTTGTCGAAGCTCTTGGAGCTATAGCGGTAAGAAGATTATGAGCAAGGTCAAAGATGAAACGTGTCTGTTGCTCATGACATCCAGTGAGATATGCCTGGAGTCAACTTGGAACCCGACGAATATTGGATTCAAGATACGGATCTCGTAACATATGACGGTTTAACCAAAAGCTCTTCTCTATGTACAAGGCATACACTGAGGTAAACGAGTCCTTTTATGGTAGTAATCTTCGCGATAACCATTCATTGGCACAATGGTACTATTCTAATAACTCTCTCAAAATAGATAATGTAGAACATGTTGATAATTTAGAATTTAACTTGCTAAGTATAGGACAAATATGTGATAATAAGTGTAGAGTAACTTTCTCTGAACATGATAGTGAAATCATTAAGGACGGTAAAGTCATAGGTAGAGGTATTAGGAAGAGAGCTTAGTATGTGATGAAAATTAGGGAAATAATCAAAGAATCAAATTTGTCTAGCAACGATTGATGAAAATTCCACTTTGTCGCATAGGAGATTAGGTCACGCAAATATGCGTCTCATTCAATCGTTGGCTTTTAAGGAATTAGTTAGAAACCTACCTAAGCTTAAGTTTGATCTACATTTTTGTGATGCTTGCAAAATAGGAAAACAAGCTCACGCTAGTCACAAAGCTAAGAATATAGTCTCAACGACTAGATGCTTAGAACTTCTCCATATGGATCTCTTCGGTCCATCCACCATACGGAATTACAGAGGAAACCGCTACACCCTAGTCATAGTAGATGACTACTCTAGTATACATGACTAGATTTATCTTAAAGGATAAAACAAAAGCTTTGATCAAATTCAAAAAAATGAAGTAGGAAAATCCAAAACCAATTAGGTTGTTCAATAGTGTCAATAAGAACCGACCACGATAGAGAATTTGATAATGAGGTACAAGTTAGAGAGTTTTGTAATGCCAATGGTATTACACATAACTTCTCGGCTCCATGAAATAGGACAATTCAAGAAATGAGTAGGACTATATTGAACGAGCAATCGTTACCACAAAAGTTTTGGTGTAACGCCGTAGATACTTCAACATATATTCTCAACCGAATTCTTATTAGAGCCATTCTAGGAAAAACACCTTATGAACTCTTGAGAGGTAGGAAACCTACTCTTGACTATTTTAGAGTGTTTGGAAGCAAGTGCTTCATTTTGAACACCAAAGACTACCTTACCAAGTTTGACCCAAAGTCATACGAAGGTGTCTTTTTAGGTTACTCCCAAAATAGTAAAGCCTACATCATCCTTAATAAACATACTAAGAAAATCAAAGAATCACTCAACGTGACATTCGATGAAACTCCTCCACCTTCTAAGACATCACCCTTGGTGGATGATGACTTAGATGAAGAAGAAGCCATTAGGGAAACCGAAAAGAAAAACCTAGAAAATGTTGTTGAGGATGAAACTTTAGAAATTGACGAAATAGTCAATATTAAGGAATCTAGGAACCATCCTTTAGAAAATGTTATAGGAAACCTTAACCAAAGAACCCTTAGGTCACAAGCCCAAAACCAAAGTAACTTCTTTTGTTTTATATCAACTATAGAACCTAAGAATGTGAATGAAGCGTTAGGAGATGAAAGTTGGATAGTCGCCATGCAAGAAGAATTAAATCAATTTGTTGCTAACGACGTTTAGGAGTTAGTTCCACAACCTAGGAATATGACAATCATAGGAACTAAGTGGGTATTTAGAAATAAGTTAGACGAGAACGGTGTTGTTTCTCGAAATAAGGCTAGGTTAGTTGCTCAAGGCTATAATCAACAAGAGGGCATCGATTATGATGAAACTTATGCTCCAGTTGCTAGACTTGAGTCTATTAGGATATTATTAGCTTTAGTTTAGGCCTTAGATTTTAAACTATTCCAAATGGATGTAAAAAGTGCATTCCTGAACGGTTTTATCAATGAGGAGGTATACGTGGCACAACCTTCGGGATTCATTGATTTCGAAAAACCGGATCATGTTTATAAATTAAAGAAAGCTTTATATGGTCTTAAACAGATCCCCCAAAGCTTTTAATGATAGATTAAAAGCTTATAAACATGAATATACATGAGAATGGATAGATAACACTCATTTTAAACTAAAAAAAAGTTTAAATCTCATCATTGTTTAAATATAATGTCGATGACATTATATTCGGATCAACTTGTCAAGACATGTGTGATGAATTTGCCAAAATTATGCATGATGAGTTTAAGATGAGCATGAAGGTAACATAACTTCATCCTTGGATTACAAATAAAACAAATGGAAGATGGCATATTCTTTAATCAATATAAGTATATTAAAGAAATACTTAAGAAATTTAGTCTAGATTATTCTAAACCAATGAAAACCCCTGTTGATCCCAGTTAACTTCTAATGATCGGATTCCTTAAGCTTGTTTAAAGTTTAGTTATGCTAGATAAATCTAACACAACTTAGTTTAAGAAACTTTGTTGATAATCTAAAGATTATGCGGAATCTAATTTTTAATATAAGAAGAATCTTCAGTAACACAAAACAATATAATTTCAACAATAAAAGCTCCAATGTTATTATTACAAATAATACAAATACTCTCCTAGTATTAGGGTTACAAAACCTTAAAGCTATAACGTTATCAAAACAAAAGATTTCTAGATTTCTGGTATCAAACTCTATGCCCTAGGACCTCCTTTTATACACCAAGGAGTCCTAGTTGATTTACAATATATTACTAAAACTTATATTATTCTCAAAGATCTATTCTATAAATAAAAATCCTTATCTCATAAGAAATCTTGATCTTCAAGAAATCTTTATCTTTCAACAGTTGTAATCTTTCAGCAGTTGTAACTTTATACCATTAGCATTAACTTTTAACAAGCAGTAGTAACTTATACACCAACAGCATTAACTTTGTACAAGCAGTAGTAACTACTTAGAATATTTTCTTCAATCTTCACCAGCACTATTAACTTTACTTTCTAGAAGTACTAACATATACTAGCAGTAAGTAACTACAGTACTAATATACAACTAGTAGCACTATATTTACAACTAGATCATAGTAACTAAGTTACATTAGCAGTACTAACTACTTAGCATATTTTCATTAAAGTTAATGAACAGCACTAGATTTAGCTTAGCATCAGTAACACAAACCTTAGAAGCAGTAACTTCAAGATCATCATGAAGTCTTTTAATCCCAACAATCCTCCCCTAAACTTGATATTCTTCTTCAAAATCATCAAGTTTCATTCAAAGCTACATAATCACCAGGAGGATGATTCCAAACACTTCATTGATTTTCAGTCTATCCTCATCACTTCGAGGTGTGTTAACTCCTGTGAGCAGTGAATCATTGGATGTTTTAGACACATTCTTAAACCTAGTTCGAGCAATTGTATTCCCCATGGTTTCTTGGCTCCTGGGACCACCACCTAAACTAGTTCCTAGGGAACTTGGTTCATTAGGTGTTACCTTGGATTGGGTCTTATTGATGTTACCACTGTCTTGCTCTGCATCTAAGCAAGTAGCAGTAGTGGCAGCCCTTTCCAAACTATCATTCATCTCCTCATAGACAGCCTTAATCATGACCATTGTTGTTAGGACCACTAAGTCGAGGTACCTCTGTGTCCTTTCTCTTTGGCCTTCTTGATCTTTGTTTCAGTTGAGGTTGAGATATTAATGGTTGAATAATAGTAGGTTTGTGATGTAGATCATTAGGATTTACTGAACCTTTATCTATTTCTTCTTGAGCTTGTACCATCATTGTTGGAAATAAGGGTGTTTCTCTTCCAGAAAAGCCTTTCCCTACCCTTCTCATGTTTCTAAAAATCTTCTTAGTGTGAGAGGGTGTAACATAAATCCTTTTATGATTTGACATTCTTCAAGTTGGTTTTCTCCAAAAATACTTGCACAAACCTTGGATACATTAAGAATTTACCAGATACATTCCCTAAGTTCTTCACCATACTTTCAAATATGTACTTTGAAAAGTTAAACTTCTGGTTTGTAGCTAGGCAGATAATTGCAGAAGCCATAGTGCTACTAAATTCATTCCATGCAGTAGCTTAGCACACTTAGGCATGCAAAAATGGTTTCTTTTTTTTTTTTTTTTTTTTTTTTTTTTTTTTTTTTTTTTTTTTTTTTTTTTTTTTTTTTTTTTTTTTTTTTTTTTTTTTTCGTGTTGAATAAGAAATTTTCATTAAGGAGAAAAGAATGCCTTATAGAATGTAAGCTTCTGTGAAAGTTTTTCATATCCCATTCTTGTAAGTTCTTCAAAAATGGTAGCATTTGGCATGTACCTTCCTCATCATTCAGTTGAAGGTCACGTCTAACAGATGCTTCAGTAACGATTATCTTCTTCTCATCCACTAGGGCTTATAACTGTACTTCTCCATTGACAGTTTTCACCTTGGCAGTAGCCTAGAAATGTTCAATGCACAAAGTATAGATAGTGGGATTGATATTATGCATATCTTATAGGGTTTGCATTCAGAAAATCTACTATCTACTCAAACCCTTCACTTTTAGCGGGTTTAGACAAAAACGCGACCAAATTGTAAGTATCAGCAAACTGTAGGGTCGTCATTTATGTTGGAGGGGGGGGGGGGGGGGGGGAGGGGGGGGGGGTTTGGGGAGGTGGTTGTTGATGATGGAATGAGGAAATTGAGTTAGTTTGTGATTAGAAGTATAAATTGAATTAAATCGATTAAATTGAGTGAATGAAACCCTTAATCCGACAGTATATATGAGAAATACCCTCACCAGTAATAACGTCACCAGCATTGTAAGTTATGCCTAGCACATTAACTTTCAACAGCAGTAGTAAGTTTATGCCTAGCAGCATTAACTTTCAACAGTAGTAGTAAGTTATGCCTAGTAGCATTAACTTTCAACAACAGTAGTAAGTTATGCCTAGCAGCATTAACTTTCAATTCCAGTCCAAACACTCTCTGTTTTTAATATATTCAACTCTCTTTCTGTTTTTTAACTCACCGCTTCTCTCAATTCTTTTACTCACCAAAACGCTCTATCTGTTTTTATACCACACATCTCTCTTTCTGTTTTTATTCTCAACAACTCTCTCAACCAAATCACTCTGTCTGTTTTTACACATCTCTCTTTCTGTTTTTATTCTCACCAACTCTCTTAATTCTTTTTATCATCAAATCACTATGTTTGTTTTTACACATCTCTCTTTCTGTTTTTATTCTCACCAACTCTCTCAATTCTTTTTCTTACAATTTTTACAATGTTAATTATACCTACTTAACAACATAAACTTTTAATGACATGAATAACAGTACTAATTCATACAAAACTCTAAAAAACATAAAGAGATAAAAGATTTTAAGGATTTAGCATTCCAATACTAGCAATCAAATATTAAAACCTACTTACATCAAAAGCTTTTGTAAGTAAATCTGTAACATTCTTGTCAGTAAGGGATTTTAAACCCTTTGAATTAACTGTCTTTCATTACCCCCAAATCCTAATAAAGTGATAGTCCTAATCTCTAATGCTTGTTTTTTAATTAAAACAGGATTTTTAATTATGCAAATAACTGTATTATGAACAATACAGAATTTGGTATCAAAAAATTGTACCCATAATTAAGTATTTGATTCCTGATCTAAAGCACTTATCCACGAAAACTTGAAGCAGCCAACATATACAGCTTCTATTGTGGAATATTGCACCACATTTGTTCTTTGCATTGCCATGATATTAATCTACTTCTAAGGAATTGACAACCTCCTGTTGTGGACTTCCTATCTAAGCTTTCTCTAGCATAATCACTATCAGTGTATGCTACCAAATCAAAAGGGGGATCTTTTAGATACCAAAGACCTAATTTTGGTTGACCTTTTAAGTATCTAAAAATTCTTTTCACAGCATGAAGATGTGACACTTTTGGGTTGACTTGGTATCCTGCACAGGCACACACTACAAACATAATATCAGGTCTTGAAGAAGTAAGATACATCAATGAACCAATCATTGATCTATATAAATAAACATCCACTTCTTCACCATCTTCATCCTTGAGCAAAAGCTTTTGAGTTTCCATAGGTGTGCTTGCTGTCTTGACATCACTAAAACCAAATTTCTTCAAAATCTCAGTCACATACTTGTCTTGACTGATAAAAATCCCATCCTCCTTCTGCTTTACTTACAGTCCTAAGAAGAATGTGAGTTCACCCATAGAACTCATCTAAAACTTCTTATGCGTCATCTTCTCAAACTCAGTGCATAACGACTTCTTTGTAGAGCCAAAAATGATATCATCTACATACACTTGAACTAACAGAATATCACCTTTGTCCGTTCTGATAAACAAAGTCTTGTCTATCTTTCCTCTCTAAAACCCATTGTCTAATAAATAAGTTGACAAGGTTTTATACCAAGCTCTAGGAGCTTGATGCAGTCCATAAAGTGCCTTTTCTACTTTGTATACTCTGTCAAGGAAGTCTGGATCTTCAAATCCTAGTAGTTGACAAACATAGACTTCCTCTTCAATCTTACCATAAAGAAGAGCACTCTTGACATCCATCTGGTACACCACAAAGTCTTTAAATGAGGCATAGGCTAAAAATAGCCTAATTGCTTCAATTCTTGCAACAGGGGCAAAGACTTCATCATAGTAATCCTTCTTCTTGATGTAACCCTTGAGCAACCATCTTCTTTATTTTTTAATCACATTCCTCTTTCACCTTTTTATTCCTGACGACCCATTTAGTGCCTATTGGCCTTTTGCATTTGGTAAAATCACACCAAGTCCTAAACTTTTTGAAATTTGGAATTGATAAGAAGTCTTTCCCTGTATAGCCTCTATCTAACTTGGATCCTTCAATGCATGAATTACCTTTTTAGGTTCTTTTTGTGATAAAAAGCAAGCAAACAAGCTGTTTTGAAGGTCATTATGGTTTGTTCTTTGTTTAATAGTACTAACAAACCCATGTTTCTCCAAATTCTTTGACATCCTTCTTGTTTGTGTAGCTGATTGCAATTCTTCAATCACTTAATCAAGAGGATGATCTTTATGAATTCTTGTAGTTGGATTAGGACTGACTTGGATTGTTGTATCTAAATTGTTCATGTCAGCCTATGCACCAACATTTTCATTATCATCTAAATAGACAATATCTTCTAAAGCAGACATATTTGGATCATCTGGAAGTTCAATGCTTGTTTTTCCACCAACAGCATTAACTTCATTTATGCTAGCAGCATTAACATTGTTAATGTTGTTAACATTATCATCCTTCTCTGTTGATCAATACTTTCATTATCTTTTCTTAGATCTTTATCAACCTTCTTTTCATCATCTCCTGAAGGTTTGAATCCAGCATCAGGAGAACTCTTTGAACTTTGAGAGAATGGTAGAATCAGCAGTCCACGATGGTAGTAGAATATATATCTTTCCAGTACGGTCCATCATTCTAGCTTTACCTGCATCATCACATGCTTTGTGTAATTGCATTACCCATTGAACATGATTTCTGCAACAATGGTTATACTCATTGACTTTGGGTAGTGCATCAATATCAAAAAGTCAATTTGGTCTACTTCCTGCAATTGAAGGTGTATTCTTACTAAACGGACATTGCAGTTTTCTCTTCACTATCCTAGTTCTATTTGTTTGAATACTCTAAATCTTTACTATTGATTTGAGTACCCAACGAAGAATCCTTCAACAGCCTTACCATCAAACTTCCTGAGTGACCTATGGTATTGAAATTGTAACAGACACCCAAAAAAAATGGTCACATAAAGCTTAAAGCTGGTTTTTCTAACCCAAGAAAAAGCTCATAAGGGGTCGTGTTATAGGCATTTTGTTACTAACCCTATTTTGCACATAGCACAAAGCAGTATTAACTGCTTCAGCCCAAAAGATAGTAGGTAGCTTCGAATCAGGCTATCATTGTCCTAAGTAGCCTCAATTAGTGTTCTATTTTTTCCTCTCACTACTCCACACAACACACATTTTGTTTTATTTTGTTGAGGATTCTAGCTACACTAAATTGTCTCTTAATACATCTTCCTTCAACAAAACTGATTCATCTCCTTCTTCTTGAACTCAGTTCCATTGTCACATCTAATTACCTTAACCTTTTGATCTATTAGATTTTCTATTCCAGTTTAAAGGACTTAAGTATGCCACTAGTCTCATCTTTAGTAGCTAGAAAGAAAACCTAACTAAACCTACTGTAATCATCTATGACAACTAGGCAATATATCTTTTTCATTAAACTTTTTATAAATGATAGACCAAACAAATCCATGTGCAACATATGTAAAGGTTGGCTGATTGAACTTACTGTTTTGGACTTACAAGAGGCTCTATGTTGCTTTCCCTTTTTACAAGCAATACAGGTTTGATTATTTTCAAAAAGTTATAAAGGTAAACCTCTTACAGATTGCCCTATAACCTTTTTAATTCTTATCTTTGAAATTTAATGTGTCCACGCTCATTAACTAAGATTTAGATTCATCAGATGTGGCTTTTGCAAAAGACAAGTTAGACCTCCTTTAGGGAAAACTATCTTTAATCAACAGTGTTAGCCTTAATTTATTAAGTCAACAAGAATGTACCGTCATATAAAGTCAAACTAGTTCTAGTATTGTAATAGGCTAGTCGGGTTTAACGGGCTTGGATTGTAATCTAATATTGTTCATGTTTTGTGCTCAAAGCCCAAGTTTAGCCAAGCTCAGCCCAAGTAGAAAAGCCCATACGCCAACTAGATGGCTAGGGGTATAAAAGAAACCCTCTCCACACATGGAGAGGGTGTTGGTTACATTTGTTCACTTGTAATCCACTATTTCTCTCTCTCTTTTTCTTTCCTATTGACCGGCTCATCAAGGGCTTATTTGAGTTTGCTTATTGTTGTGTGTGGATTATATTATAGGACTATCATGTGGTATCACTCGCCAAGGGGTGTTTAGTGTTCGATTCTTGTGTTTTAATAAGCTAAAACATGGCTTATTTTTGCAATAGCGATCACAGTCTCAGTTTCTGTGGCTTATTGGTTTGTTTAGCTCTATGTCCCTCTTTGCAATAAGCAGTTCTATAAACTATTTTGTAGTCATTCCAAGTCTTTAGATAAGGTAATAGATCGATTGTTTAAGCTTATTAACATTCGCTTAATTTTATCTTCTTTTCCTTCTTGAAGTGGTATTTTTGGTTCGATTTAGAAGAGTCAAAAGAGTCATGTTCCTTTTTTGTTTGTTCTTCAAACTAGGTTTTTAGTTTTCTTAACTTTTGTTGCAAATTTTCGAGCTTATTACAAGCTTATTTGCTTGCTTAATTTTGAAGCTTATTTGATTTTTTTCTTATCCATTTGTGGTCCCAACCGATTAAGTCAAGGGAACATAGATCCAATATTTTTGCTTTACAAGAAAAGGACTACTTGTTTTCTAGTAAAAGTGGTCCTTCACTCGAAAAGGACATCAAGCGGAATATGTCATAGGTTAAGCGGAACATGTACGTTTGATATTTAAGCGAAATATGCAGGTGAATTTTGAAGCGAAATATTTATACTTATTAAGCGAAATATGACAGGTTTTCTTCAAGCGAAATATTACATTTTCTAGAAAGACACTCTGCCAAATTTTTGATAACTCAAGCGAATATTCAAGTTCAAGCGAAACCTGCAGAAGTGCAGTTTGAAGCCGAAATATGTTAAATGTACGAAGACACATGCAATTTTGAGTTCAAGCGAAATATGTTGAATTTCAAGCGAAACATGCAAATTTAAGTTTAAGCGAAATATGTTTCAATTCAAGCGAAATGTGTAGTTTCCAGTATTCAAGCAGAATGTGTAATTTTTGAAGCGAAATATGTTATTTCCAAGCCAAGCGAAATATGCAAGACTTTAAGCGAAACATGTCAACTTTGGTTTAACCAAATTTTTCCTCAAATCAAGTCTACTTTCACGGTTTTTCTATTGATTTTGTAAAATCCCAACAAGTAATCTTTTTCTTCTCGGTTTTAATCATAGAGTTGTAAAATCCCGTGGAAGTTAATTGCATTCTCTCTCACCACAATACAATCAACACTTCATAACACTTAAGATCCGATATCCATTCACAACTTCATCAAAATGTCAAATACCAATTTGAGAACTCAATCATCAAGTGTTCTTCAGAATCACACCGTTTCTTCGTGTTCAACTTCTAAAGTTCAAGAGAAGACACAACTTTCAAGAATTAAATGCATGCACAGTCTTAAAGAAATCAAGTCACTATTTAAGTTTCTCTCAGAAACTTTACAAGATTATGGCACCATGCCTATCTTCAAGAGAACGTTCTCTCAAGACTTGGATTTACTAGAAAATCATCTTACCAAAGAAATAATTTCTAGGACTAATTGCACAACTGCTTTGACTAATCTCAGAACAAAGTTTGAAAATACTTTCAATTCAGAATTCGAAGAGCGTATGAGAAAATATACAAGATATAATGCTCAATCCTTCAATGATGCAATGATTTGTATCATGGATTCCATTAGGAAATACATGCTTGAGATAATTCTTCATCAACAACAGACTCAACATTTGTTGAAACAAAAAAAAAGGGGGGGGGGGGGGGGGGGGGGGGGGGAAAAAAACAAATACGTTGATGCAAACACAAGAAGATCATTCAAATCCAATTCCAGCATTGAATGTTGATTCATTGAAAGTTGATTTAGTTGTCATACAAAACACTTGTTCTGAGAAAGAAGACAGTAATTCAAAGACTGCATCCAACAAATTAAGTAAGGATGCAGCTTGAATTCCGAAACAAAAGATGTGACTGCAATCAAATACACGAGTCAAAAAGCAAAAGAAAGATGCCAATGGCATATTTTCGATTTCCTTCATTCACACCTTCAAGTTCTTTCAAAGAGACTTAAAAGGAACTAGCATGAACATGGATTCAAACGGGCAGTCATGTCCACTCTTTGGTCAAGATGTTGAATACTTTCACAAAGAACAATGCTCCTAACGTAATCAACTACAAAAGCAACTTGACAAAGATGAATTTCCAAAGTGGATCCATACAGCCTTTTGGTGGTAAACAACTAGTTCCCAAAGGTACATACGATTCAAAGTTTACATTGGATTATACATCCAAATGACAGGAACACGTACTTGTTTGAATACACTGGAATCGAGGTTAAAACACTCAGAGATACACTACTCCAACACCTGGGTAATGTATAAAGAAAGTCCGTTTCTGATAGGAACACATCCATCAAAGACAGTATGACAGAAGGTGAATAAAAGACAGATCAGACGTAAAGAGTAAATTGATACGGGTAAAGCACTGAATACTGGTTTGTTTGTCATGGAAAGCAATGGAACATGAATCAGAAGTGCAAGATGAACAGCAGCAGTCATGGAATATGATCAAATGTATGATGAGCAGTAACAGACCATTTATGATGAAGAGCCAATGGCTGAGGTATAATTGACTGCTAAATGCAATATCTCTGCTATAGGACAACAGCAGACTGAGCAACCTAGAATCATTGTTGAATGAAGGTTGACCAGTAATCCTGAAAACAGTCAAGTTAAAAGTCCTGTGCTTGATCATCACCTGATAACTAGACAACGGAATACTCAAAACAATCACTCAATCTAGAATATTTTTACTCAAAAAAGACTGTGCCCAATTTTCAAAAAGATTTTTCAAGAATGGAAGCACATTGTATTGCTCTCGAACTTAAATATCAAAATCAATATTAAAATCGGGGCAACATGGTCAAATTTTAGCATTGACATAAGTAATAAAGCCAAGATGAAAAGGAAATTGATGTACTTGAAACTATGACTCGAATTAGAACAAGTTTGGCTAAATTACGTAAGGAAAAAGACGTTGAAACAGCATACAAAGATTTATATGATCTATTAAAATTTACGAGATCTAAGACTACAGAACAGACAACGTCTTTGCTTGCTAATAATGCAGAAATAAAAGCTTAGATTCGGAAAAGGTTTTTGCAATTGCCTGCTTTAAAAAATGACATAAGAGGTAAAAGGAAAATAGTTGTAGATACTAAGTTTGATAAAACATCATCTTAGAGAACTAGTTATACCATCACTAAGACAACCTATCAGTTGTTAGACAACCGAATGCGTCTAAATCTGAAATGGGCTCAAATGTCAAAAATTAACAGTTTGCCTCCCAAGTTGATGTGAAAAGAATTTGTCAAAACCAATCACTCAACATTATTTGCCTAAGAAAACAGAATCCGCCTTTGCAAAACCTGATCACATGAATTGCATCAAGCCATCGAAGTAATAATGTTCTAAGAACATGCCAAGATTTCGTTTTAAATGACATGGTTCATAATCACCATCAATGTACTAAGAAAAAAAGAAGAAAGAGATAGGAACTCAACAACTAGTGTGACTACTTCTGCTAGAATTCAAACCACTGCTAATGATACAACAATCAAACATCTAGGAGTTTGCCTATATCTAAGAGTAGTCGCGTTACGATAACGGCTGTGCCCAAAGCAGATCACTCTAAGAGTTCTAGTTCTTTCTCAGATTCTAAACAATTTGTTTGTTCTACATGTCATAAGTGTGTCTTTAATGCAAATCATGATGCTTGTATAACAAAACTCCTGAAGGAAGTAAATTCACGTGCTAAGATTCAATCCCATAAGACCAGAAATAGTAACAAACCCGTAGATCAAAAGAGTCATACTCAGAAACCTGGTAGGCAGATCTTTACAGGACATAGGTTTTCTCCTAATAAGACTTCCGCTGTGTATGAGAAAACATCTCCTAGATCTGATCTTAGGTGGAAACCCACGGGTAGAATTTTCAAATCTGTTGGTCTTAGGTGGATTCCTACAGGAAAGTTATTCGACTCTTGCACAAGCAAGGTTGACAGTGAACCCCCACATGGTTCAAATGTAGATATCCCTAATATTCATGAATGCAAACAAACTCTAGATGTAAGTGCAGGTACATCAATCAATGTTCAGAAGGAACAAAGTCTTGATTTAAGTGCAGGTACCTTATGTAATGTCAACAAGGAAAATCTCAGAGTATGGTTGCTGAAAAAGCTGATATCTCAGAAACCATTGTCAACAGATCAAGCCTCGAACCTCAATGTCAAATGACGTTTGATCACAACAGATCAAGCCTCGAACCTCAATGTCAAATGACGTTTGATCACAACAGATCAAGCCTCAAACCTCAATGTCAAATGGCGTCAGATCACGTCAGTTCTGACCCCGGTCCACAATGTTCAACAATGACGTTTGAACACATTAGTTCAAGCCTCGAACCTCAATGTCAAACGACGTTTGAACAAAACGGTTCAAGCCTCGCACCACAATGTCAACAGAAGTTCATCAAGCAGCTAAGACAGTAACAACGTCAAATGAGCTGGATTTGCTATTCGGTCCTTTGTTCGACGAATATCTCAATGGAGAAAATCAAGTTGTTTTAAAGTCTTCCGCTGTCACTACTACTGATGCATCAAATAAATGTCAACAACAACCTGCTTCAACTTCATCCACTTCAACTCTAGCTACAACTGCCACTGCTAATGGAAACATCAATTTGTACATATTTTTATTCTCTCTTTATTTTTGATTTATAAAAAAAATTGAAAAAGAAAATAGAAAAATATAAAACCTAGAAAAACAAAATATAAAATCAGAAAAATTTCAAAAATACCAAAAAGAATCTTTGGTATGTGCTTAATTACACATACCATTTTCCATTCTAAACGGACTTAAGTGACTTAAAACGTACCAAAAATACATTGTATTTGTATGTTTTGCTTTTGTATTGTGCAGGATACGGATCTTCAAGAAAAGGAACCAAAAGAAAGCCAAATCCAACAAAGCCAAGCACGGGAAGGAAAGGACCAAGTCAAGTCAAAGTCTAAAGTCATCCGCTTGAAGAAA
>BQNB010023298.1:35587-61963 GCA_026074375.1 Tanacetum coccineum | reverse complement strand
CAAAATAACTGTAAATGTATTGAATTCAAGTATTTATAAGACAATTACAAGTATTTTTGTAGGGAAATTGACACTAAAAAGTATCAAATATTTGATGTTATCAGTAAGAGGAGCTATTCTAGAGCTGTTTGAGATGTACCCTTTGAATTTGTATTTGTGTGTTTAGTAAACATGTATTGTGTTACAATTTATAATCTTTTTATATCGCTTTATAGAAAGTGTTGATAGAAGGTACCTGAAAAAGGGGCTTGGCTGTGGTCCATGTTCCAAGCAAGCGTAGTTGTCCCCTTAAGCCATCGTTGTTTTGCTACACTTGTGGCATGCTATGTAGTACCAGTCTCTGTTTGTGTTTATATCCGTGACTATTGCTTCTGCGATGAACCTTACGCCCTGTGATAGCGTGTGAAGGTTATGATGGTTTGATTGTTGGAATTAAGGGGAAGAGTATGTGTTCAGGAGGTTACCTTGTAACTCTGTGGATTCTGTTCCATCAGTGCTTTCAACAGAAATCTGTTTCTGAGTTTCTCCTACTAAATGTCTTTGTATGGAAATTTGAAAATTATGAGCGGGGGAGTCTCTTCATATTTCGCTTTGTTCCTGTGTGGTTATGATGTTCAGAATTGTGTAGTTTAAGGTGATGTTAATATAGAACTGAAAGGATAAGTTGCTTATAGTGCACATGATTCTTGAGCTTCTGGTATTTGGGATTCAAGTAGTAATATGTTGCTGGGGTTGCGGCTAGCTGGTAATCTGTAATAGTAGTAATGTGTGTGTGTTTAGTGGTTTGGTTTTAAGATGTATATGTGTTTCATTCTTTAGAGTATGAGTTTATTACCTTTGTATTTAGAAACACAGCATGAGCTTACTGCTATGATCATCGGGTGTTCCATCTTTTCCAAGTCGACTTGTTCAAAATGCTCTGCCATTGATCCCATAGTGTGAACTCGATGATGTTTCCACTATTTTTAGTTGTAGGTTTGCTAATACAAAAGCCTTCTAATTTCTTTGTTTTGAATTAATTGTCATGTATGATTACTTACTTGAGGTTTTTAATGTCGATCTTTCTGCGCATGCTCTGAGTTCAGTTGGGGTCTCCAAAGTGGTCGATACCGCTGACCGATCGAAGGCATCCTATGTAATATGCAAAAATGGTGGAATTAGATGTATGGTTATATCAATAGGTATAAATGCATAGAGTGTTTCTAAAACTTAGAAAACAAAAGAAAGAGAATTTCATTTTTTTGAGTTGTTATTATTTTTTTTCTTTTTCATAAAATCAGTTTCAGTAACATGGGTTGTACATTGGTTTACAACAGTGATTTATTTTATATGATGAGGTGGCATGCCACTTGTACTTGTTAAGGCTCATTGGATGTAACTTCTCCCCCCTATATAAGTAGTTGTAATGTTGAGTTTATGTCACAGCAACTCCTTCACTCAAAACCTTTTTTTGTTTTACAAAAATGGCTAATACAGAAACACCAATGCTTTAAGAGCTGGCTCGTGCTGCTGATTCACATGACATTAGGGATCAGTTGTCAGTGCTGTTTCAAAGAGAGATTGTTGAAGATTCAGAAAAAATGCAGGAGTATCATAGCTTGTCTGGTGAATTGAGGGAGGGGGTGAGGATGAGGGATGGGTATATTAGTGAGCTTCAGATGTCGGATAGCTCTGATGAGGTTCTTGAAAGCATTGAAATAACGAGGTGCATGCAGGTTGATGATATGGAGAAGGCTTCACGTTTGCTGTTGATGGCTAGGGAGGTTCAGAACAAAGTGCATGAGAAGAACACTTTCATTATGAAGTTAAGGGGATAGAGGGTTGGTTAATGAGTGATGTCTGGGTTGTTTAAGCTTTTTAAGATGGTGAACATAAGGTGTGTCTAGTCTGTGTTAAATAAAACTATTGTTGCATGTGTGTGTCTAAGTTGAGTATGTCTTTATTGGTGTCATGGTTTTCTTGTGTAGAATTTTTCTAGGATGGTAACTGTGAGGCATGGTTTAACTAACTACTTGGTGTATTGTGTAATATAATAAGTGTATGTTGTTGTTTTTTCGTGTTGTTTTCGTTTAGCAAATGGTTTTTTTATAATCATTATTAGCTTTAATCGGTAGTTTATACTGATTCAAAACAAGTATTTTATAAAAGATGAAAAGAAATTATGAATGTTAAAACTTGTTAATTAATACACACATATGGATAAGGACGTTACCTGTTAGAACAGGGTACTGCATCTTGGAATTGCTATCTGGCTTTGGTATTTTTGATTCCAGCTGGTTGTTGGAGGTAAATTCAAAATAATGATGCAGAAACGTTGCCGGTGATATGTTGTCAAAATGTGTGTATCTACCGAACCGCAAGCTTGTTTTGTTTTTAAGAGTCTGCTGATAGCGACTGGCGGCTTCACAAATAAAGTTAGAGATCATGTAAACCATGCCAATCTGTAGTTTCGAACTGAAGTAATCCACGTCTTTTAGAGCCATGTTGGCTTGTATGGCATTAACCTGAAAATATGTATTTGTTGTTACACATTAGTTGCTAAATTAACTGTTATATGCACATAAAGTGGACACATGTGTACCTCTCTATCAAGTAGAATACAGCAGAAGGAAAATGGAATCATTTCCGGGGGTGATTTTGCAATCCATTTTCTGTAGACGCAATCCATTTTCTTCTGTAGACATTTAGCTTCGAAGTGCTTAGTTTGCAAGGTTGAGTATTGAGCGATTGTGGAGAGCTCCATCTGAGTAGTAATCCTGAAGAAAATTGATACTCAATTATGCGAATTCATAAACTAACTTTTGTGGGAAGCTATTGGGAATAATTGAAAACGACTAAGTGTCGTTTCTGCTGTTAGAAATGTTCGCTTCTGCTGATGGCATTAAGTCGTTCCTGCTGACAGTTCAAGTAGCATTCCTTGCAAAACAAGATTACTGCTTGGTCATGTCTTGTTTCTTGCTGTAGAGAAACAAAATAAATCTCTGATCTTTATTATAGACGTATTAAAGAAATAAGGAATTAATAGTATAGTATTCAAATCATCTCATTAATATAGGAATGACACATATATACAGGAAGAGACTTGAATGTATATCTCTTACGCGTTGTTAGGAATCTTGTTGACCGTCAATCTATATGGTTTCTTTTCGTTCTCTAATAAAAAAAACCTTTAGCATAGGGATTGGCCCGATGACAAATTACAAAAAACACTTTATTATCATAGAAAGATCCATAGATGATCATTGTTTTATATTAGATGTTCTGCTTTCTATATTACGTTGTTTATTCCGCTCTAAACATTTGTCTAAGTCTCTCACGTATATACTATGTGAATACATATAGTATTATACAACCGCAAAGGCTACGAAATCTATCTAGTAATCAGATCTAACAATGAATCAAAGCCTGGAGAGAGAGCCTCTGAAAAGAAGAATCACGTCGTTACCAAACAACAAAAAAAAAAACTTTTTGTTCTACTAACTCTAAATAACTATGTCAAACCCATTCCTTCTATACCTACTCAGATCAACATTCACGTATCCTAACCCTAATCCATCCGCTTCACCTTCTTCCACTCAAGATGAATACACCTCGGAAATCTTTTCATAACCTGAACCCACACAATACCAAGGCCAACTTTCTCACAAACCAAATCAATCTATCTTTCCTCACAACCTGCTGTTGCACTTTCACAGACACACTAACTCAGACCAACCAAACTGGTCCAGAACAGTACCCTAATAAGTCCATTCACAACAGTTTCAAAATCAGTTCCAACTAGACCTCTACTCTCTGCCAACAATCAAAATTTCCTATCTGGAAGCAAGGACAAAATGAGATAATGGCGATGATGATGGAGCACTGGATACAGAAAGCTGATCAAGCAATCTTGGAGGATTGTTCTACAAGGAACAGTCCAAAGAGGCGTGGAAAAGATTCTGAAAAGAGTGAACTACAATTGTTCATCCTCACTGTCTCACTGAGACATGTGCTGTACAAAGGAAATGACAAGGTGAGAACCTTGTTGCTTCCAGGCACAACCTGAAGATCATAATGCCTCGATTTTCATCATTATGATTATCAAGGAGATATTAGGATGGCATATAAGAGCTAAGGTTATAAATGGAATGACAGAATCAAAGAGATGAGGAAGCCCATGGCTCAATCACAGTAGTTTTACAGAAATGTTCTCTGTGACAGAAGAAGAAGGACTACACAAGGGCAATGACAGTTTCGAGAAGATTCTTGAAGCCGCGTGATGAATCATGTGCTAAGCAAGGCCAGACAATGATGACAATCAACCTGACAGTATCTAAGAGCACGTTCCCTCTTCATGGTCACAATTTTCCTTGGCATTAAAAACTAGAGGTGGCCATTGACTCAATGAGCTTTGATGACCTGTATAACAAACTAAGGTCAATTGAACTTGAATCAAATTGCGGTCATAGTTTAATGGTGTGAAAGCTCTGCAGCTAATTATACCCAAACTCATTCTGCTTTCCTCGTAGCTTCCGAGCCTTCAGAGCTCAAAGCTTAATTACATACTAATCAACAAAGTATTGATTACCATCAGTTTCCAGACATCTCGTTCGTTCTGACAACAAAAGTGAATGTGTTTTGCATTCTTTGTTGCTGGAATGAACCAGATCAAGAAATGATCTATGAAGACTTTGACCAGTAGAATCAGTTGAGATGGAAATAATTGGACATGAAGTGTGCAAATGACTATTCTCATCCTTAGGACTAACAGATTTGAGAAGGGAAGGCATGACGAAAGATGAACTACAAACAATCAACAACCAGCCAAGATTTGATAGAAGAAAGGTTAGATGCAAACAAATGTCTTCAATTGGGACATTTTGCAGGAGGAGGTAATGTGAAGACACAGTTGATTGATAAAGGCTAGGTATTCAGCCTTTAAGGTCACAAGAAGTTAAAACCAGCACGAACCAAAAGTCTTTGGTCTCAGTTGATACCATGTGAAGTGGTCGGAATCAATGCGAGCAAGCGAAAACCATAGACTGGAGAGGTTCTGAGAAGGATAAGGATAGACGGCTGACTTCATAGCGATCATGGTGGTGCTGAGATGTATTTCTAGAGAGCTGCTTGTTGAGTTTGCTATGATGGGGATATTCTCCTAAGGTAAAAAATTGTCCCCTGGCTGTGATTTCTAAAATAAATGATCGTACATAAACTAGGGAAACAATCTTTAGATAAGAAGTATACCTGATTGTTACATTAAAGTTCAGGCAATACAGAAATGCAGTTCTTAAAGACATTAGAATCACAGAAAAGATTTGTACCATAAAACGTCAGATTGCATTAGAAGAAAAAGATTAGCGATTTTAACTACTGCTAATCTAGAAACACCCTAACAACACAATTATACTGAAAAAATACATGATCAGGGCACAAAACATAAAAGAAAGAATGGAGAAGTTAAGTTTGAAGCGACATTACCTAGATTTGAAAAGTGGAAGGGAGTCTACCAAGAACTTGCAAAAAGTTGATAAATAGCTCTAAGTCTACAAGAACTAAAATTGGTTCGTAGATTTAAAGAGTACTTTGGAAAAGTGCGACGAAGTGTTTTATAGTCTACACCTAAGATGTCAGTACCCAGAACCTGTTGAGGAACGTCACGGAAACACCTCTTTTACTCATGGTCACTATGCAAGGCGTGGGATATCCAGCAATTCCACCCTCCCTCAACTGAGCAAAATTAATGCCAATCATGCCCACGCCCATACAAGTCTGACATAGAGAAACCTAGGAGTTATATGTTCAAAGTCTTGATAATAACAAACTTCTGAAACTCCTTCAGAATCTAATGACTTTGAGTCTCGTCAAGATAACAGTGACAAGTCTTCGACTCAGAGATCACTATGCATCCTGTGGATTCAAGCCTCAAGACCAAGACCAAAGACCTTCCACCTGCTGTTTTGATATCAAGACTTTGCTAGAGTCTATGTTGAAGACCCAAATTCCACTAGCTAACTCGGCAGTCCTAGTTTTTCTCATTGTTCTTTGGAGAATGTAAAATCAGAGCCTAGATTTCTTTGTAATAAAAGTGGAATGAACAAATAGCGAATGTGTGTTAAAAACAATGCTGGCGTGATTAAGAAATGTTTTGTTCTTGTGGTAGTAAAATGCATTAGCGAATAAAGATTGTGACTTTTTTATAATAGTAGTAGATTCTGTTCCCTTGATATAATCTATAGCAGCATCTGTTCCAGCCTGGTAGATAGAGCATATCGAGCCGAGCACATTACTGCTGGTGGATCTGATCCTGCTAGCATAAGAAACAGACCCAAGACAGTCAATTCTGCTGTAACCAAATCCTGTTGGTTGGGCTCAAAAAGACACACCTGATTTCTCTGCTGGATAGACCAGTTTCTGCTGTATGGCTTAATCCTGCTGCTAGACACAATTACATTTCATACCATCATCTGTATATTTTACAAAATGTATTGGGCCTGACTTATATGACCCATGCATATGAAATAAGACATGGGGTACTTAGGCTGTTAAGACCTAGCAGGTTACGCTTGAGAGTAAAAGACCATATTTTTTTGGGGGTCCAAGCAGATAATCGTGATCTCATCAATCCACATGGATTCACACTAATGACCACAAAGCAGGCTACAAAGTCAGAATTGGCATTTGGCGGTCACTCAAGTGTACTAAAGGTGGTTTGTTGATTTGATATGTAGGGTTGATCCTAGATACAGATTACGACATAGTGTAATAGTTTTTGACTCTAGTGTTGCATCAAGAAGTCAATGGCAGGAAAACAAGGAAAAGCTTATGATGATTTTGTGCAATCAAGGGTAGCATTGTCAATTTGTGGAGGTGGACAGATGAGAATGTATCAGGAAAAAAGGCACCATAAGGACTTCAAAGCTTGACTTGGAAAATGTCTACTATGTTAAAGTGCAGCTGCAGCACATTTACTTGGTTCCGTAACCACACATATGTAATAAAAACGAAACAAAGATTCGTCGATTCACAGACACTGATGTTGGTGCTTTCAAGAATCCAATTACTGATTGAAAGTCAGGCGGTACTCAAATTCCCAAGGGAATGTGATCTCTACACAATCACCATTTCAGACCTGCAACCAGAAAACAAAAGGTATACTTGTATAGGTAGCAAAACATCCTTGGATGAATCCTCCAATGCACAGAAAGGATAGCCTTCATAGTGAACTTCCAAAACAATCAAACAATAGCTACAAGGAAGGTCATGCGTTGACTGGGTATACCTCTCAAGGTTGTTTACCAATGAACACAAGGTCAACAGAGCAAAAAAAAGCTTAGGTTGCCTGCAACAAAGTAAAGCAACCATAAGGCTTACTTACAAGCGAAATTTCTGCTGTTAGACGTATTACTGAAACCTGCAATTGCTGCACATGGACCATTTTGAGGTCCTACCAATAAATAAGAATATTGACCAAGTAAAGTACTACTCCTGGCGTGGATCCTGATGCACGTATAGCAGGTTTACTTGGACTTTCTATTTGGGATACTAAGGATGAAACACATTTTTATGTCCTTAAAGATTTATTGCCTATAATAGAAAACACAGCTCAATTACAAGGTTAAAGGAATAAGGTGTGATAATGGGACAAGCGAGTTCAAAAATGCAAAACTAATAGAACTACTGTGGGGAAAAGGGAATAAAGATGGACTAAAGTAAATCCATGAACCCCACAGCAGTATGAGTTGCTTGAGTACAGGAAAAATAGGACACTTATAAGAGCCATGTTAGAACCATGGTAGGCTGACTCTTAGATTACCTACCAGTTTTGGACTTGAGGGCTTATAGCACGACTTGCTATGTTTTAAACAGGGTGGTCTATTACTAAGCCCTATAATAAAACACCTTATTAATTGAATCTGGGAAAGGTTCCTCAGATAGGATCATCTTAAAACCTTTGTGGATGACAAGTAACTATCCTTAATACAAGTGACCAATTAGGGAAATATGAGGGCAAGCTGATCAATGAGTTATCATTGTTTGGTTATGCTCCAAATAGCAAGGCCTATTGGGTTAATCTAATTTACAAAACAAGAGGGTAGAGGAAACCATGAATCTGAGATTTTTAGAAGATAAACCCAATGTTCAGGGAATTGGTCATGAGTGGTACTTTGACCTTGACTATTTAACTGATTCATTAGGTTATACTCGTCATAAAACTGACAAACCTGCAGGTACACAAGAAACTAACATACCTGCAGGTACACAAGATCAAGACTCAGATTCAGACGTGGATGAGCAAGTTATAGTGGTTCCTTCATTTCCTTCTAACAGTTTTGCAGGTCCTTCCTCAAGCAATGGTCCTAGTGTTATGGAACGCAATGCAGATTATGCGAAATCTTGGGACTAAGCTTCTAAAGACAAGAGTATGAAGCTAAGGACGCAGCTGCAACGATATGGTTATTTGGGTTCACCGACAAGCAACAGCCAGAAATACAAAGTCAAGCTGAGCTAAAATTCAAAACCAAGGGGTTTCTGCTGCGATAGAGAAATCCTAGCTGGCAATTGGATTCTGCTATGGTGGTGTATCTGCTGGAAATACACTTCTGCGCTGGAGTGGTTTCCTACTGCTGGAAGATTAATCCTGCTGGTCCTTTTCATTTCAACCTGCTGCAGTTATGATCCGCTGCTCAGGCAAACCCTGCTGGCAGTACATCTGTTACCTCTTCTGCTGGACTTCATTCCGTTCATGCTTGAAGAGTTCTACACTCTTACCTCCTGGTCAATCATTGGGCTCTAAGTGAATACACTACACAAACAAAAAACCGATTTCCCGTCCCTTCTGATGCTTGCAAGGATCAACTCTCATCTGGCACATCTTACACATGCTTCCTCTCGATGATGATTTTAATATTGCTTACTCTTACCAAATTTAGTCACCTATGGTGGGTAGTGAATCTCGCGTCCCTTTCCAACAAAAGGTATAACACAATTCATCCTCAAGTCTCAGATTCTTGGTGAACTTGCTTCATCCATTCTGACAAGAAGCAGAGCTCAAAACTCCAAGTTTATTGAAAGTGCTTACATATTGCTATATTCAAGATCAAAAAAGGACCATTCAATACAGACCAACCTTCATTGTCTGTTTGGCTTGCTTCCGTTTCCTCAGTTAGAACCGCAATAGTGATACTTAAAGCACTTGAGGACCCTAATATTTCTGGAGGGCGTTTTTTTTTATAGTTGAGTCTGCTTATGCAAGAAGAGATGCAACAGTTATCATCAACCAGAGAAGAATGGAAGACTTGTCCCTTTACTATGAGCCAACATGCCATAGAGGACAAAAAGGATTATTGAAAGAACAAGAGGGTCTAGTCTAGAGAATAGTTGTAAGAAATAAAGCGGAGGCTGGTTGCATCAGGGACACACAACAAGAGGAGAGGCATTGATTATGACGAGGTATTGCACCAGTGGCCAGATTAGAGGCAAATCAACTGTTTTTTGGCTTTATGCTTTCTTAAATTGGGTTTGCTGGTATACCAGATGGATGTTAAGATCCTTTCTCTATAGAGACAAATTGAAGAAAGAAGTGTAAGGTCAACTCAGCCTAGAAGGCTTGAAGATCCATACTTCCCAAGCATGTGTACAAAATGGTTAAAGCTTTTATGGACTTTATCAAGCACCTATAGCCTATGTATGAACGATTGTCTGCTTTTCTGTTTACACACCCCATTACGAGAAGATTAACTATTGACAAGACACTGTTTATCAAGAAATGATTTCCAAGGGATATACTTTTGGACAGTTTATGTGAAGACCTCATTTTTGGGTCCACCAAAAACTGCCTGTGTGTGAAGAATTTGAGGTGTTGAAAGGAGAAATTAAATAGTGGCTATGAGAGAGATGATTCTATCTTAGGTCTACATGTGAATACATTGCCTATGGTATTTTCTATCAGCCAAGACAAGTATGTCTTACAAGACATGCGCTTACACAAAGTAATGACATGGAAGATGTCCGATACTAGGGCAACAACAATACCCTATGCAGCTCTACAGGACACCAAATTGAAAGGATGAACTATCTCCAGTTAATGTACATTTGTATAGATCCATGATTTGTTCACTATGTATATCAACGAAGCTTCAAGACCTGACATAATGATTTGCAGTTAGAGTGCTTGTTTCCAGACAATCTAGTTACTCCCACTGACTTCTCATCTGAATGCAGTCAAGAAATTTTTAAAGTATCAAAAAGGGCACCCCAAATTAGAGCGTGTGGTACCACTAATGATTCTCCTTTTCAGTTGGACCGCCTTCAGTGACAGTGATTATGCTGTCTCTCCATGGTGATAGGAAAATCATCCACAACGGGTGGATTGTCAATTCCTGGGTAGAAAGAATGAATTTCTCAAGGCCAGTCAAAGAAGCAGACAACTTGTTAGCTCACTTCTTCAACATCAGCTAAGTACATGTTGCTAGCTGCTTGCTAGCTATGCTTGGAGACAAGGTACTCTAGATTACCAGAAACCAGTTTGCTGATTAACTATGGATTCAAACTTCAAGCATACCAAAATCTCAATAGACACAACCCAGCACCATATGCATTGTGAAGAAAACCACAGTCTTTCATACAGAGGACCAAGCATAATATGAGATTAGGCATCCACTTTATAAGAGAAGCCAAAGAGAAGAACTGATACAGGTGCTGAAGATTCACACCGATGAAATGTGGCTGATTTACTTACAAAGGCTTTGATTGGACCACGGATTTGACGTATCTGGTGGTCCATATTGGGATGGTGAAATCCCTCTTTCGTGAATTGAGTGAGGTATAGAGCCTCAGAGGGCGCGCTTGTTTGTTGTATATCTTGTTTATTCTAACATTTCTTGCAGGTGGATATGGAGTTTTGTAGGATAATTGATTTTCCTGTGATTGCAGGTAGTCAATACTGCTAGCAAAGGTGTAGCAATCTATCTGCTGACGGTTTTCTTTTTTTTTTTTTTTTTTTTTTTTTTTTTTTTTTTCTTTTTTTTTTTTTTTTTTTTTTTTTTTTTTTTTTTTTTTTTTTTTCTATGTTTTTTTTTTTTTTTTTTTTTTTTTTTTTTTTTTTTTTTTTTTTTTTTTTTCTCTATTTTTTTTTTTTTTTTTTTTTTTTTTTTTTTTTTTTTTTTTTTTTCTTTTTTTTTTTGTTATTTTTTTTTTTTTTTTTTTTTTTTTTCTTTATTTTTTTTTCTTTTTTGTTTTTTTTTTTTTTTATTTTTTTTTTTTTATTTTTTATTTTCTATTTTTTTTTTTATTTTTTTTATTTTTTTCTATTTTTTTTTCTTTTTTTTTTTTTTTATTTTTTCTTTTTTTTTTTTTTTTTTTTTTCTGGCGTTCTTCTGGTCTGTATCCATACAATGATTCTGCTGTAGTTATCCCTTCCTGCTGGATGCTTTGTTTTCTGCTAGTAGCTATGGATTATCTGCTACGGGTTCCGGTATCATGCTGGTAGGCCATACTTCATGCTGTGGATTCGTTTCTGCTGAAGTGTGTGTTCCTGCAGTCTGCAGTTTTCACTCTGACTGCTTCTTGTTTGACTCTTTTCAGCTGGCTAGAATACATTCCATGCAGCTGAGGAGTCGTTTAAGCTGTCCACTACAATCTATTAATGCAGATGAACTGGTTTTGTGCGGGTAGTAATCATGTTTCCTGCTGCTGACTTATTTACTGCTGGTAAGTAACCTGTTTTGCTGACTCAACATGGATAGATTCTGCTGTGCACAGTTTGATTTTTATTGCTGGTTGTTTGTCTCTTGCCACTAGTCAGTTGGTTTACATGTTCGTAAAGTCTCCAATCATGCGGGTGTCACACATGTATCTAGCTAGCCTGATATAGTATTCGCGTGCTGCTCCAATCTCTTAATTCTGCTAGCTTGACCTTGTTTGCTGCTGATTTTTCAACAGACTGGGTTACTGATAGGTTTACTTATACCCATAGCTTGGTCTTAAAAATAAATTGAATAGTTTTTCGTATTGAGAGAAAATCTCTTCTATAATGGTGTTGGAAGTCACGCCCGTTGCCTGAAGACAGAGTTCGTACAAGTTCTGACTTATTCTCCACTCAATTACTTTGCAACTTCCAAATTAAAATTATACCAATCAAATTAAAAGGATAACTTCACACATTGACACGAGATTAACTAATTAAATCCCAAATCAACTTCTTTCATCTTACCCACACATCCAACCAAAAACATTTGCCTCTGAATAAGCGCTATATCATCAACCTAAATTCGAATCATCACCAATTCGGCACTCTAGTTACAAAGATGATCACAACAAATCCGCTTACCTTTGGGGAGGGAAAAAGAGCTGCGAAGGACTTCACAAGATATATCCTCGAGATTATTTTGGACCCCTAAGACCACTCCTCCCATTAAGAACGCTTTGACACATGCCCCTCCGTCGTGTTGAACTCAGTAATGGTCCAAACAATTTGGGCAACAATCTGTTGTTCGCCCAATGCTGCTGGGGGGTCTACATGACCTATCTCCCCACACTAATTGACTCCCACCCAGCCCCCCCCCCGTGAGTTGGTCGTGGACAGAGTCTCTCATTATGACTCAGTTTACACTCTTGACAGATGCCAATGGCATTTTGACTGCCCAATATTGATTATTCTGTTGAGGGTAATGCAGCTATCTATAGGTATCCGCACCGATCGGCTGCGTACCTTCTTAAGAACCATTTATCTCCTCAATGGAGATTTTTCTGGTGCACTAGCAGTTCGACCCTTATAGCCCTGTCTGAGCCCGTAAGTCTGGAAGTTAGAATCAATTTCCTAGTTCCATTGGCCACAGCCCTTATTTTGTTTTATCGTGACTGATAGGTATACTCCAATTCCCTCTCGATTTATTATAGAGGGGATATTCTGGGAATGTTAAGGCTACAAAGAATAAATTTTTAAGGTACCACTAGTGTTTTATAACAAATCTTGATTGTGGCCATATCATTAGAGACTGCTTGTGACTCCAGATCACACCCATCAACCAACATTTGCTCTATACTAGGAAACTCGCTAGAGCTAATATTAAATTTAAATGGGAGGGTCCACTAATACTTTGCGACAACCCCCCATGCTTTGCCATTGCTGCTGCTAGGCGATGATAGCTGGCTAGATGAGGCGGAACAAATGCTGCTTGACCCATGAAGCTGCTGGTAAGTACAGCTGAGCACACCCTGAACCTCTCACCTCCTCCGCTTCCCCTGTTAGGGAACCAACACCAGGAGAGGCAGCCTAAGAGACAGAATTGGATAGTCCCCCTAAACACCGTCTCACCTGTTACTGACTGGAGACCATGGCCTTATGTTTCTGAACATTCTCCCATTAGGGATCATACTCCTGAGCCTGTGTCTCCACCTACAACCTTCAGCTACAGACCTTTTCTTGAGAGCCCTTAGTGTTTTGGCCCTGAACCTAGACCCAGCTGGGTATGTGGACCCTGATTTATTAAACCAATTCTTTTGGCCCACGCGCCCAGATACCACCATGGTTAATGTTGACCCTTGAATTTGTGGGAAGAGAACCCATATCATTGGTCCCCAACCTAGCCTGACAACTATCTTGAGCCTGAGGACCTGATAATGTCATTTCTCCAGTGAAGAAGACACCCACTCATGGTGGATTCCATGAGGCGTCCACCTAATTCTCGGAAACCCGATGATGCTCCTATAACCAACAGCCGATGCTGCAGGTATGGCAGAGGACCCTGCTCATACCAAACTGAAATATCTGCCAAACTTGACAGTGTATGGACGCATAGAACTCATCTGGAAACTGAGAGCATGGCAAGTCGAAGAAAGAGTTTTGGGGGGTGCCATTTTAACTCTGTCTCTAGAGTCAACAGCAAGAGAGAAAACGGTTAACACAGTTAGGAAATCTGTTGGTGGGTGAATGTCCCTCGCATCGGAAAGGGGACGATGGACATTCAGCGGCGATGCTGTTGACCTTGGATGTAGATTATCACGTAAGTAGGCATCCTGCAGCTCTACAGGTCATATCAAACCTGCTGTGCTTCTGAGGATGAGAGGAACGCGAAGCGAGAGAAGGTTCCACTAAGGCGTAAAAGGCGTCTGCTAATAATACGCCTATGACCCAGGACAGAGTTTTTCTACACCAGCCATTGGGCCGTTTCAGCTAACTCTTTTCTTCCTGCTGGTCCCTATTCTGTTGCTTGCTGTCAAGAAAGCCTCTACGCTGATTTGGACAACCCTACGAGTTTCTTGCAGAGGATGCAAAGCCCGAAAATGCTATCGAAGAAGAACAGGCTATGAGCGAGCTGCGGTTCAACAGTTACAACAGGCTGAGGCTTTGGCTCATGAGGAAGACTTGCGCAAATTGTTTCTCGAAACAGCATGCGCAAAGGAATTAAGAACCATTATCGATACGACAAAATAACGTGTTGAATTGATGATGCAGAGTTGGGTTCAAATCCTGCATTGGCACGCGAGTTGTTGGGAGCTGATGGTACCCGAGGACAACTTTATTATGAAGCGTATACTGCTATTAAGAAAAAGAAAGCGAGCCTTGCAGATTAACGTTATAAGCACTCAAAAGGGTAAGCCAGAATTGAAAGCAATTCTAGGTCATCGCAGATGAAGCGCAACTTAGTTAACAAATCCAATGAGGAGTGCAGCTCATAATAGGTAACAATCACAATGACCGCTGTCAAGGCAATGACTAAACAACAGCTGATTGAAGAGTACGAGTATATACTGTCAGACGCTCTAGAAAAGATCAGCTTGTTTAGTGCTCAACAGTACCCAACCTTCTTTTGACCAAAGCCTGCCATTACTGACCTCCAACTAAGCGAATCAAAGGGTGTGAACATGTCTCTATCACAGACAGCTTTTGTTCCTGCTAATCGCTATATACCATAACTGCTTCATAGATACCTGATTCTGCAGGTGGTGGTGGTTGCTAGAATCCTGCTGGTAAGGCATTTGGTAACTCCAGTACTGACTCTACTTGTCCCCACAATCAACTCCCAGCCAACCCATGGATTCTGCTGGTTCTCACACCATAGATTGGAGTTTTCACCGATTGCAATTCTACATGTCTAGTTCCTTCACCGTCAAATCTATCTCTTTACTTGATCACATACCACTTGATGTTCTGTTTTGAGATCCTACAATCATTGAGGTATTAATGACTTTTTCCTGGAATAGTGAGGAGTGACCGAGCAGAATTGTGTAAGTCTCGAGGTTAGCTGCTCAGACCCTAGAATACGTGATGATTACGTGCTTGGCAGAGATATAACCCTTTCGGGTAAGATCCCTATTTCAGGGTGATGGCGTTGTGTTGTGACAAACTCCCTGATGATGAGATTGTTTGATACCACGGTAAGGTGAAACTGATTCTTCTGAATTTTGCCTCTATCCCCTCCTCGGATCTCGACGTCAACTCATGGGGCGAGAATGATGACTTTTATGGGATATAACCAGATGAAGAACTTGTTTCAGTTCACTAGAGGTGAATGAAGATGAGATAATGAGAGCATTAACATTTCCCCTCTACCATATGTGAATTTATAAAGATTGGAGAATTGGTGAGTTGCCCGCCTGTAGTCCACAATCATATACATGTATTAGCAATCAGCAAACAGAGCGGCGAAAGTACTTTACCTACTTAAAGAGTTGCTACCATCATTCTATCGTAAGGATCTCCTTATTTTGTCGTCGACGGATGAATAAGGTACTTTCGGCTAAACCCAGAAGTAGACGTTGGTTTTTATGACCTCGGGAAGCAGATGTGAACATGTTGTGTCTGTCACTTCATTCTGAAGACAAGTGAAGACTTTTTGGCGTACCCAAGATGAAATGGGTTTTGTGTGTAGCTGGAAGTATGTATCCTAAGTTAACTCTGTATGCATGTCCTGATTTGAGACACAAAGATGGAAGACTGTGAATATGTTTTATGTGACAAGGTCTATCCTATCCGGGCAACACTGCTGGAACGTATGTTCTACGTCACAAAGCTCACAGTTCCGACCCTCCTACTGTTGGATGTTGTTGTTGCTGGGAGTGTTATTCGACGGTCCCCAGAACTAGCTTACCGGCAATCTTTGAGTGTCTTGCATCTGCTCCTTCTTAAGTGTTATCATGAGTAGTTTCTTGTAAGATACTCCAGAGTTTAGTTCTGTTTTTTTGTTTCTAAATATAGATAAATAATACTATATATCTATAACGAATATAGTATATAAAACAATTATAATAATATATATATAATATATGAAACTAAAAATCATAAATGTCTTTTTCGCGATAAAGTGTTGTATATCTTTCGGTGTTAGTGCATTTGCACTACAAAAACATTACATGGCACGACAATGGAGTTTATCCAGCTCAAACCATGGCTAACAGCTAAGAAAAAGAGTCTGGCTCACCCATTGCAAACGCTATTGGTGGTAACTCAAATACCCGTTGATGGTTGCCAGGTTTACCAAAAACTGGATTGTATTCATTTTCCATGTTCCGTGTTGGGAATGACAAAATGACAGTCCCTAGAGGAACGGCTCTTGGTAAAAGACATTCTCAATCCTGTTGATATGTTGGAGCAATTCTTACTAAAAATTGTATGGTATCCAACTCACCATATTACTCTGTGTATAGAAGAGTTGGCTAGCTCCTGACAAACGCTACAGTAAAGACGTATCAAATCCGTATATGGCTGTGACGTTTGCCACAACAACTTTAGGGTATTCCATCACCCTAACTGATTCACGTTCTGTAGAAATTGGATTTGGTTTTTTCGTTACACCTAGGGTTGATTTGTTTATCACCAAAGTATCAACTTGAGCCCAAGAGTGAGTAGCTACTTGGTAGAATGGCTTAACAAATCTACTTATGTAACTAGCAAAGGACTGAAGCTGTATGTTCTTTCTGATGTTGCTAAACCAAGCTCAACGGATATCTGCTGTTCATAAGAGTTTCATGCTTGTTTTCATTATATGATGCTGTCTTGAATGGTGCTTCTACGGTTTCTGCTGCGGTGTATTAGTTTAGCGGGTTACCAATTTGATAACTGCTGGTATTTGTTTTCTGCTTAAGCTTCTCGAATCCTCTTGCTATCGCGAAGATCAATCTAGAAACCTTTAGATTAACGAAGTCAAAACCAAGTTTCTAGGGGAGGATGTTGGAATAATTGAAAACACTAAGTTCGTTTCTGCTGTTCTAAGAATGGTTCGTATTTCTGCTGCGATAATTGGCATTAAAGTCCGATAATCCTGCTGACAGTTCTCAAGAAGCGTTCCTTTATCTGCTTTCAAAAACAAGGATACCTGCTGAGTCCATGTTCTTGTTTTCCTGCTGGGTAAGAGATAGAAACATCTGCTATCATTATTATAGACTGATAATGTAATTAAGAATTATAGTTATATCTAGAATCAACTCATTAATAAAGGAAATGAGATATATTAGAAAGATTGATGTATATCTCTTACTAGCTTTTTAGGAATCTTGTATGACCCAATTTAGGCGTTACTTTCTCTATAAAAGAACCTTTAGCATTAAGGGTTGACATCCTATATCATAATAACAATTACCAAAAACCACTTTATATCAAATAAGAAAGATCTCCATAGCAGGATCATTGTTATAATTGTCTTTGCTTTATACACAGCGCATAAGTTAGTTTCCCGCCAAATGGAGTTAGTTGAGCAATTGTGGAGAGCTCCATCTGAATAGTAATCCTGAAGAAAATTGATCCTCAATTACGCGAATTCAAAAACTAACTTTTGTGGGAAGCCTTTCAAAACATGGCGACATACAACAGAAGTCTTAAAAGTAGCTTCTCAAAACATTATTTAATTATACTTGCTAGTAAAGAGGTATGCTTAGATAGTAGTGGACATTTACAACAATAAAATCTATGAAAATATTTGCTGTTGGTAAGTAAGTAGGTATCCGTAGACGATAAGGGACACCAACAACGGGTAAAAATTGTGAAAAACATTTGATGTTGGTTTCAGTCTGTTTAAAACTTAGATGCATAAAACAAAAAAGAAATAGACTATTAATTAAAATCTATTGGCACGGTGTTGTACCTCGAACTTTTTCCAAAAAATTGGTATATACTATGTTTTTGTGGCATTCGGTGGTTGGTTTTCGTCGGGCTCAATAAGAATTTTCAAACCATGGGGAGTGGTGGCCCTAGATGAGGCCACATATAGCTGACCATGACCAAAGATTGGCGCAGGTAGATACACTATAATCTTAGACAGAGATTGTCCTTAGCTTTTGTTGATAGTCATGGCGTAACAAAGTTTTATAGGGAACTGTCTCCGCTTGAATATGAAAGGAAGGTTCGGTTCTTTATGGATGAGTGAAATTCTGTGAATAAAGACTTTTTCTCCTACTCTAGTTCCCGTGATAATCTGCACTTTAATGAGCTTTGTCATCAGCTGCCTAACTATCATCCTTGTGCCATTGCATAATCCACCAGCGAGATTTATATTCCTTAGAAGCATAACAGGTGCCCCGACCTTAAGCTCTAGGCGATGTGAGGTAAATCTTGGAAACTTAAGAGTATTTAGATGTTCCATTGGGTATAGCATTTATGTGTCTGCTCCGCCACTTCCAACCGGTGTTGCCTCATCTTGACTTACGTAGGTTATGCTTTCACCTTGGATCATTTTAAGGACTTTTGAGTTTATAGAGTCTGCAGTTTCATTTCTGGGATAGACAATTGCTTTCTGTTGCAGGGTTATAGCTGAGGGTGTTTGAAGTGTGTTTTGATCATAGATAAAGTCAATTAGGTCTGACAGACCTTCTTCACTAGGGGAAGACAATATTTGGGAGGAATATTTACCCAAGAGGTGTTTTCAGGATCTTCTTCATCTGCTTCTCCTGTTTTCCATCACCAATGTCAAGAAGCCATGATGCAAATGAGCTGACCAAACTGCGTTCTTCTGCACTAATATTTGGTCTTGAGAGCCTCAGATTTTCTTTCAGTGTAAAAACTTTAAAGTGCGACCATAGGTCAGATTCAAAGATACATGAAGCAATGACTTCCATTTTTGAAGCTACCTTTTTTACCGAAAGCGTTTGTCGAAAGTCTCCTCCTAAAAGAAGTGATTTACCTCCGAATAAACAATGAGGCATATCAAGTATGTCTCTGAGGGTTCTGTCCAACGCTTCAAAACAACGACGATCATTCATTTGAGCTTCATCCCATATTATGAGATTTGTGTCAGCTAATAACTTCCCTAGCTGGGTGTTTTTGTGATCCTACACACGGATTCTTCTGTTAGCTCTAATGGGAGTTTAAACCTAGAATGCGTTATTTGACCTGATGGAAGAAGTAAGGAAGAAATACCTGATGATGCAACAGCTTACATGATTTTTCCTCAGAACGCAGGGTGCTAATGATGGTCTTCCATAGGAAAGTCTTACCGGTTCCACCATGGCCAGAAGTGGGATGAACATACGCCAGCCTGCCTATGGATGATATGCTATTTTGTCTAGGTGACCAGCTTTTACGATCAGCGTACCATACATATTTTGACGAAAAATCCAGATATGTTAAATGTCTTCCATCTACATTGGCAGTATTATAGGCAAACCATTTTGTAAGCATCGTGTTTTTCTTGCTAGGTAAGTTGACAACCGATTTCAGGTTGTCTCTGGCTCTAAAAGTAACGCATTGCATATCTTCAAGATGAACAACTAATATTTGGACGACTGGCTCTCTGCAGTGGATATCAAACTTTAAGATTCTTTAGTATGCTTCATGAGCGCATACAAAACGACCTTCGAGATAGTTTTGGATCTCATCTATAGGCGGTCGTGAAGAGCCTGCTGATTCTGAAGATTCACCAAGAGGCCTGCAAATTCGAGCAAATATTCTATCTGTTCCTTTTGAAATATACTTGAAGAGGTATTTTATTAGCATATGATGATGTGTCATTTTATACACTATTTCAGGGTCATTTAACCCCTTGAATCATGCAAATATACCCACATTATGTGCTTAATCATTTGTTTTTAGTTTTTTAGCACTTGGATGGCATTTGGAGGAAATACACGTGACTTGGGCTCATTTAAGAAGTGGGATGAACATACGCCAGCCTGCCTATGGATGATATATTATTTCGTCTAGGTGACCAGCTTTTATGATCAGCGTACCATACATATTTTAACGAAAAATCCAGATATGTTAAATGTCTTCCATCACATTGGCGAGTCATTATAGGCAAAACACATTCTTGTCTAAAACTCTGTTTTTCACCTTACAGGAAAAGAACGTTACAACACGATTTCAAGTTTGTCTAAGGCATCTAAGAGTAACGCATTGTATATCTTCAAGATGAACAACTAATATTTGGACGACTGGCTCTCTGCAGTGGATATCAAACTTTAAGATTCTTTAGTATGCTTCATAAGAGCATACAAAACGACCTTCGAGATAGTTTCGGATCTCATCTACAGGCGGTCGTGAAGAGCCTGCTGCTTTTGAAGATTCACCAAGAGGCCTGCAAATTTGAGCAAATATTCTGTCTATTCCTTTTGAAATATACTTGAAGAGGTATTTTATGAGCATATGATGAGGTGTCATTTTATACACTATTTCAGAGTCATTTAACCCTTTGAATCATGCAAATATACCCAGATTATGTGCTTAATCGTTTGTTTTTAAGTTTTTAGCACTTATATGGCATTTAGAGGAAATACACGTGATTTGGGCTCATTTAGAGAAAAAACGGACAAGACTGTGGACCTACACCATATCTCTTAAAGAATCATGCTCATAGACTGTGGAGACGGCGTCGCAAGCATAAAGCGACACCATCGCGATCTTTCCAGTGACGGCTCCAAGAAATTGACAAAGGGCCGTCAGGACTAACCCGACTTAAATCAGACCTAGAAATCTATCATCATGTGAACAGGAGTCGAACTAACTAACTGGACGCCCGCGTAAGCGATTATTCTGTATATATAACAAAACAAATTTAGGTGTAATTTAAGTGTAGTAGCCTTTTGATAAAAGCTTTTTGAAAGCCGAACCCTAAGTATTTTGTCAGCTTTTAGGCCGTCTTTAGGGCTTAAAAACCCTATTGTAACTGACCTTAATCCATGTTTTAATCAAGTAAGAATTATTTATCGTTTAATCATTCCAATATGATCTATGTGTTTTTATTGATCTATGTCTTGCTTTCCTTTTATAACATTGTTTAGGCTAAACCACATCCTTTTGTATTACTTATGATTGCATGACAAATATGGATTGTAATCCTTTTACTGTTGCTACTTGTGATTGATGAGCGCGATTAGGCTTAGAAACGATCCATAAGATATTAAATTGTCATGACGTTACTATGGAAAACACGATAAGCGTGTAGAAAGGAAACCATATGTAATAGTCATTCATACTACCGTTACCCCTACAAATCGTTGAATCCCTCCTAAGATATATTAATTGAATTTAATATACCTAGGGGCCCAGTTGTAATAGTCTTCACACTACCTTACTCTTGTTGCGCTGCCTATAACGGAATAAAAAATCTAGACGGCGGGTTCGTGTAATGTTCATATATCGACTTAGGAAATACTACACAAATCAATCACGAGTGTGACAATGCAACACTGATTAGGAGAAACATCAGATGATAATAGCAAGAATTAAGTCAATACACAATCTTAGCATAAAGTAATCACCAGTAGTATATGAATTATAATATAGCCTAATTTAAATTAGTTTAATCAACCAACCATCTCAAACCATTAATTTTACTGCTTTCTAACAAGAATATAACAAACAAATCTCCTTGTCACTCCGAATGATCTCGCTAAGCCCCTGTCGAAAAGCCTTCCCAACCTATTCCCCTAGAGTACGATAACAACCCCCCGAGTCTTGCCTACACTACACTACAATAATTAGGTGCACTGCCTAGGGAGTTGTAAAACATCTTGTTGAAGTCTAACGACAACCGCATCAATTTTTTGGCACCACTGCGTGGGGAATAGTTAGGTTTCGAACTTAGTTTAGCTTAGTTCTACTCGTTTGAATCCTTTCAAGTGAGGAATTTTAATTTGTTAATTAGCTTTCCCTCGTAGTCTATACTTTTCTGTCGTGTTATTCTGTTATCGTAAATCAATCTCATCACCATCCACCATGGAGACGTAAATCCTATCCGTACTCTGTGACCAACCGCAAAATTTTACTCCAAACCTAGCCACGAGGGCTACAGGAACACCATTGAACTCCCCAAAGGGAACAATGTGGTACCTCTTCGATCCGACACCATCCGGTTGGTGCAAAACACGGATTGATCATTCCACGACACTATTTTCGGTCCGAGGCATCCAAACCTAACACCTCAAGTATTTCCTTAAAAACTGGTAGCTTACTTGACCTTATGACGGGTAAAAGGCGAAAGAATGCGCCTGCGTTTATTTTAATTTTCCCTTCGTCATCAAGCTATCAATTGGCTTGAACGTCTTCCAGCAGGATCCATCTCCATGTGGGAGGATCTTACTACTCGTTTCCTTGCTAAATTTCTTACCACCGAAGGACCATCAGCAAAACTCCGCAATGATATCCTGATGTTCCAACAACATCAAGGAGAATCTCTCTTAGAAGCATGGACTCGTTTCAAGGACTTACTCCAAAAAGTCCCTCATCATGGCATCGACCTTTGGTCTTCCAAGTCTAATTATGTTTATGACCAGTCACTGCCTACACAAGACGAACCATTGACCAATCGACCTGGTGGTTAAGACTTCATACAGAACCACGAAGAATCCTGGAGCCATTATTAGAGGTACCTCGCCCTATTACACTGAAAGATTGGAGAACGACCCAAGGAGTTTGCTAAGCACGGGTAAAGGCAATCTCTTGTCCTCAAGATGTCCCGAGTACATCCGACCGGCATCTCATCAAGCTCGAACATCAAGTCCAACGCTTGATGGAAGCCTACATTGCTCCTATAAAACCTACTCAAGTGAACAAGATTACTTCTTCATGTGAGATCTTAGTGAGTTCCCCACGACCCTCATACTGCATGGAAAATCCGGCAGCTTTTTATTGAATATGCAATTCCTCGCGGAATTAGCGAAGCAGAGGTAAGTGTATACTTTTCAAAAAACCGAAGCAAAACAACCTATGGTGACACCTATAATTCCGTTCATGGAAAAGTCTCCAAGACCTTAGGTACACAAACCCCAAAATATTCGTAAATAGTTTCTTCTAACCCACCCTAACCGGTCCCAATCAACGGTTCGAATCCCAGAACAATTCCTCAACATACAATCTTCAAATGTTTTAAACAATCAATCGAAATCTCGAAGGATTGGTGACCAACTGGCTATACATGGCATTCTCAAGACAGCAAGACCTATCCAGAGTTTTGAAGCCGATTTCAAAAGAACAAACAAAGTGAGATGACCAACAAAAATCGACACAGTATTGAAGAGGTCCATCACCGATCGAATAGCGAGCACGTCCCACGACACGGTTAAGAACCCAAACTGAATTTAATAACCTCTACCTACTCCATGTTTTGTCTGCTCGTTTCATACACAAACAGAAGACCCCCAAAATGCTCAACCCAAATCTCCAATTCAATCAACACCATCACAGCTACCAGCAAGTAAACCACCCATAACAAAAAAGCCAGAAGATGGATGAAACGAAAAGGAGAAGGCAACCCCGAAAACACTAACGCCGCTGAACGCAAGGAAGAACAAAAGGATGCACCACAGCCAGAAGCTATAAACCCAGACTATATTAAAAATATAAGACCTAGCAGACATGACGAGGAAAGGGAAATTGAATGGTTAGATGTCGAAGAGCCTCTAGATTTAGTTGATACAAGTGAAGAATCAGTTTATGAATCATTAATTAAGGAGATGCCTAAGTGCTCACTAAATAATGACTTTAGGATCAAAAAGGGTGACCCAAGAAACCTTAAAATCCCCTGCTTGATAGGATATAAATTCACGACTAACGCATACATTGATGTTGACCTACCCATGAACATCATGTCCTTGGCTTATTATAACTTTGTTAGAAAGAATAGATACGAGTATAGGGGAAGAAATTTCGTAGGATTAGGAAGGGACATCACAAATTTTGTTAGGAAATATTAATTACGTTTGGATTCACCACGTTCTATAAAAATATTAAAGACAAATATTGACCCTAAGTCCTGTCCCATGTAGTATTTTGGAGCAGACCCTTCGGTGAATCGACTGCCTAGCTACAAATAAGGAAACGACAGTTTAATGACTTTCACAGGATGGAACTAAAGAAAATTACCTTTAAAACAACCATATAAAGGACTTCGAAGGCGCGAATTATCTAGCGCGAAGGTTCATGACTTATTGTCCTCAAGAAAATTACCCGTTTGAAAATGACTATGATAGATATGGGTATAGGAAAACCATCCGACCTAGAAGAATGGATATAATACCTCAATTGAAGGTATTATATGTTGGTGTTCTTTTACCAACTTTGTGTATTTTATTTCTTTTTTTAAGGACAATTTTTTTATATTTTTGATTTTATTTATTTATTTATTTTAATATGATAACTATACTAAAAAGAAAAAGAAAATATTTTTTTTACTTTTTACATATATTTTTTTTTTGGATTTTTGAAATATTTAACAAAAATGAAACTTTCGAGGACGAAAGGATCTTCAAACCAAAATCAACAAACGTAAACAACGGAATCTTTAACACAAGTCCCCGGCAACGGCGCCAAAAACTGATAGTAGTTTTTATATACTATAAAATATATAATAATATTCCAAAAGAGCAATTAAGAACTTTCCTAAAGTCTCCCTTAAGAAAAGCTCACTCTAAAAGATATATATAATATATAATACGTATATTTAACCGGGAAGAATGATCACCCGGGTCGTTTCCCCAACGACTTGTGAAATTGAAACCTTGCTTTAGCTTGGATTATGATTTGAATGAGAGAAAAGATATTTTTGAGTATCTATAACTACTAAATAAAAGCAACAATTAAAATGAACAATTAAAAGTAATTAAACACTTAAACTAATTAACGGGAGCAAATAAAACGCGACAAATAAGCAAATACACTAAAATTAACTCCTAAAAATGCAAACTAAATTTCTAAACCTAAATTAGGACAAAAGAAAATTTTAAGAAAAAGAAAAACATTTTTTTGATTATTTTTGAATTTATTATGAATTAAAAACTATTTTAATCTAATTAAATCCTAAAAAATAGCAAATTAAGTCCTAAAAATTTAGAAAAATGATTTTTAAACTTAGAAAAGTCTAAAGTAACTTAAAAACTCAGAAAACTATTTTTAACTATTTTTAAAATTAAAATCCTATTTTTAAAATTAAAAATAAAGGCTTAAAAATGAAAATTAAAATCTAAAAGTGTTGAAAATGATTTTTCTGAATGTAAACCTAAAAGTATTTATTCTAATACTAAAAACTATTTTTTTGTATTTTTCTGAAACTTTTTTCTATTTTTTATGATTTTTCGAAAATTAAAACCTTAGAAAAATGATTAAAAATAATCTACTAAATGGAAAAATGCCAAAAATTCAGGGAAAATCTAAAAAGTTATAAAGATCAAAGGAAAAATAAGAAGAAGCTCACAACTTAACAAATAAGCCGGGAAAAAACTAATATAAGCTACGGCTTATAATGAAAAAGGAAACGAAAGACAAGTATAAGAATTAAATGGGAGGAGAAGTGAATGGATGAGCTATTGTAGCATATTGGTTAACACGTTGGGTTTGTGAGTGAGAGGTCTTGAGTTCGAAACTGGCAACACCCCCTTTTTGCTATTTTTTTTATTTTCACTTTTAACTAAAACTAAAAGCTGGAACTTATAAAGGACACAATTTTAAGTACTTTTAATAAATGGAGCTTAAGCTTAAACTCAAAAAGAGCTTTTGAAAGACTGTTTACAGTGAGTGAGCTTTTGAGCTCACTTTTGCTTATTTTTACTAAAAGCTTTGCAGATACTTCAATATAAGCTTAAATTACAAACTAACAGCTGACCTATGATGCTTATGATGTCTACAAGCTAAAACTGAAAAGCTACTTGAGCTGAAAACACATTAAGCTAACTGAAATTGAAAATCTAAAAGCTAAACTCAGGCACAAACACAAAGAGCTCAAAATTAGTTTAAGCTCAAAAGCTCAATAAGCCAATTCAGAAGCTAAGCTTTTGAAGATAAGCTAACTAATGAATCCTAATGAAACCCTACTATTCAGTTTTTCAAATAAGTAACTAAATTAAGCCCTACTGAAAAAGTTATCTATACTACTTATTTTTGGGTTTTATAGTGACTTTGAAAAGCAAATTTAATCTAGAAAATGAGCTGGAAATTTAAGAACAGGTGATTATCTAACTTTAACTATATGT
>BQNB010023298.1:0-31465 GCA_026074375.1 Tanacetum coccineum | reverse complement strand
TGGTCTTAAGTTTAGTTTTTAGAAAATAAAAGAAATAAAAAAAATATTTTATAAAAAGGTAAGGCCATCCAGGACTCGAACCTGTGACCTTAAGCTTCACACACACAACACTTAACACCACTCTCTACTGCCAACGCGCCCTTGGGACTTTTTCAATAAATGTTTGCAACATTTATTATTTAAGGGGTGTTGGCCTTTTAAGCTTACAGCTTATTTAAGCTTATTTCCAGCTTATTGGGATAAGCTGTTTAGTTGGTTTTATTTTTCTTAAGTTCAGAATAGATAAAAGTACTTTTCATAATTTTTTTAGTTTTTTATAAATTAGTTTAGTATTTTTAATAATATTTTTAGATTAAAAGTGTTTTTAATTCATAATAAATTAAATAAAAGTCAAAAAAATATAATTCTTTTTTCTAAAATTTTCTTTTATCATTTAGGACTCTTAAAAATTAAATTTGCTTTTCTAGGGTTAAAATTTGAAGTTTTAGGTTTTTAGGGTTCGTTATTTAAATCCCGTTAACGTTTTTCGTCCTTAATTTGTGTTTGCTTTAATTGTTGCTTTTCTTTGCTTGGTTTTTGCATTTATATTTGTAGAATTAGAAACAAAATCAAAAATCTTAATCTATTCAAAATCCCGATTACAAACGTCAACTCGAAGTTCAATTCACGCCTCGTCAGGAACAAAAACGACCCGGGAAACGACTAGAAGGGGTTACTTTCGAAGTCGATACTTCCGGAATTATATTTTATTTGTGAGTTGGTTTGTTTGCCGATTCACCTATATTATATATATATATATATATATATATATATATATATATATATATATATATATATATATATATATTATATTATAATATATAAATATATATATATTTATATATATATTATATATATACTATTGACAACGATCAGTGTGTTTGATTTTCTTAAATCCATGGGAGGAAGTGGCTTGAGTGGAATCTACGGTAGAAGGGTTTAAAGAAGATGAAGATGATAAGAAGAGTGGGAAGGATGGCTTATTTAATTAGGAAGCATAGGATTGAAGCGGCAAAATGCAGGAAGTTTAGCTGGGCCTAAAGAAGAGAATAGTCAACTACACAGAAAATCAGGTAGTCACAGTAAAATTTCTGTGACTCTGATGGCGGTCCCATATATATATGGCGGTCCCAGATTTATTAGGGGGCTGCCCCTTATTTATAGGGGCCGTTCTCTGGAGACACGAAAAGTTTCCAGTTTTTCTTGATTTTTGTAAATCCTGTACAGAAAAAGTTTCCTAGATTTTCCCTTTTTCAGTCAATTCTAGTTCACCATGAATCATCTAATATTTAATAATCAAATTCATAAAACTAACTATCCTAAATTCTTTTAAAGAAGCACATTTAGGCATATTGACTAAGAGAAAATCATGCATAATATCATATAAGTGATCATAGTGTATCAAGATGCATGCAAGCAAGGGTTTAGGATGATAAAATGGAATGATCATTCAAGGCAAGTTATGTTGCCCTTACTACTCACTAAGTTACTACTAAATAGCATGAGTTTAAGTACTTAAGCATAATAAAGTAGTAAATATAATTAATATTGTCGTATAGCAATTTTCCAAATTGCTCACTTCTTCTTCATGTTTCTCCACAAGTTTTTGAGGCCTTTCCCGATTTACCTTAATCTACCACGATGCTCATCTCGTAACTGAACTTGACGGTTGATGATTTTGGTTTGTCGGGTGTAAAATGGTTCCATGTCAGGGTCAATGTTAGGTGGGTTTTGAAAGACTTGAGGAACATCATTTGTTAATGAATTAACAAAACGAGTGGGGGAAGGAGTGCTTGCACGCGAGGTCCCTTCATCATTTCCATCATCATCATCATCGTTGAGATGAGAGGAGGATGGTTGATCAAAGGCGGAGGAAGAAATGGAGTGACGACCTCTTTTCATTCCACAATCCTTTCTAGTCTTTCGCTCTTTTTGAGCAGTAAGAGGATTCATGACACGATCGTACAAGACATACGACTTATTTAACAACTCAGGACTCTCACTCATGACGAATTTAAACAAACGGGTTAATAGCATACCATAGGGTAGAATTAACCTAGATTGTTTAGTGACCCACTCCATTCATTTTTCCATATAATAGGCCAGGTTGAACTTTTTAGATCTTGCAACACAATAGAGCATGTAACAAAGACACGCGGGAACATGGTCCCGATTACTCCCCAGACAGAAAACATTTTCCCAGATAATTTCTTCCAAAGGCTTCAGGGTGGTTGGCACAATTTTACGAGTGAGAATTGGATGATCATGAACATCAATTTCTTGCTCATGATGGATGCGAGTGACTTGACCTTCTTGATCAATTCGAATATACGAAATGATGTCATCAGGAGAAGGAGGGTTGGTTTAATATGGACCATCCGTAGGGACACCATATGCTAACTCGTCAAGTGACCACTTGTCGGTAAAGACGCAAGCACCCTCACAAGGTATGTCAAGAATTTGAGCAAATTCTTCAAGAGAGTTAGAAAAGAATTGATTTTGAATCACAAATTCGATGAACATTTGACCTTCGTCGGAATAGTTTATTTGATATTGACTATAAAACTCAAGTATGAAGCGAGGACAAATTTGGTCATTAATTTTAAGACGACACTCAAACTCAAGAAAATGAAACAAAGACCAAACATAGTTTAGATCCGCAAAGTCATCAAAACCCACCCGAACCTCATGAATGTAGCGACTTTCAAGGTTTCTTAGTCTTTCTTTTATAGGTGAACGGTATTCATGTGAAATTATTGGGATATAGTGTCTCATAAATTTATGGTCTTCAGATGATTTTTGATGCATGATTACCTAGAAAGAAAGTAATAAAGTCATATTTTATTATCATTTACTTGTAATATTGTATGGACATTGTTTCTAGTGTGTGCCTAAATGTGACAAATATGGAGTAACGATTAACTCAACCTAAAAATAAAATCCTAAGAGTTAACTCAAACGCTCCTTAATTTGATTTTTCTCATCCAAACATGTCAAAAAATACATATGAATTATGTATCTTGAATTTTGATCATGAGATCATTATGCATGTGTTTGAAAATGTTTTTAAGTTGTATTAGCAATGCATAACAACAATTTTATTTTGTTTCTAACGTGAGTGATTTGAAAATAAAATTGGGGTTTTGGTTCGAAATTAATTTTTTGACAAACTCACTAGTGTATGTAAATCCTATCTCTAAGAGAAACATATAAGTTATAATTTATTCTATAGTCCAAATTGTAGAAAAATGGAAGAGATAATGAAAATCCCTTATGTAATTTGGTGTTCATCATGAACCCTAGACTCAAATTGAAAGAAAATAGATGAAATGACTTACAATTAATGATGTTAGGAATGATTGTATGTGTTGATTCTATCTTCAATTTAAGTTTTAATGGTTGATTTTGAGTTTTTAGGTTGGTTTGGCCGTGTTCGTCGCTGCATCAAAAGGAAGGGGGTGTTTGCTTTTGAGTTTAGAATTTTTTGACAATGTGCATAAAATTGTTGTCTACTAGTGGCGGTCCCATATCGATCAGGGGGCCGCCTGGAAAAGGTTAGGTGCCGCTTGAGATATGGGGGCATAAAATGTTTGGACTTTTTAATTTTAACACGAACTTATGAGGATGAGTGACTAATTAATTTGCATTTCGCGAATTAACAATATCTAACTAGCTTCGAATGAAGTAGTTAAATTGTCACGACGCATAATGGAACACGGACTAGAATCGAGACTGGAAGAAAGAGAAGCGGACTAATACAATTTATGGAATGTGTTCCATTATTCCTAAACCAAGACGTAGATAGTTAAACGATTCACGTTTAAGGGGTTTAGTAAGAATGTCGGCAATGTTGTCGACGGACGGAACTTTTTCGATTGAGATATGTCATTTCTGGGCATTATCACGAAGAAAGTGGTGACGAATTTCGATATGTTTGGTTTGAGAGTGTTGCACCAGGTTTTTGCTAATGTCAATTGCACCTTTATTGGCTCACATGATCAGGACGTCGTCGAGTCGAACATCATAGTCGATAAGAGCTTGTTTCATCCACAGTGCTTGTTGACATGCCTTTTTTTTCGGCGCTTACGTATTCGGCTTCGGTAGTGGATATAGCAAGAGCGGTTTGTTTCTTCGAGAACCAAGATGTCAAACAACATCCCACGAACGTACAAATACCGCTTAGGTGCTCTTATGGTCCACATTAACCTCCCGCATGATCAGGAGTCGATATACTTTACTGTTTTTTATGCCCGGTCCCCTTAGGATACCATAATCCTATATGGTAGTGCCTTTTATGTATTAGAAGATACGCTTAACCGCTTCAAGGTGAGAGGTTTTGGGAGCCTCTTGGAAGCGGCATAAAGGCAAAACACTATGCGATGATATTGGGCCTACCTTGCTGTTAGGTATAATAAACTACCTATCATGCCTCGATACTTGGTACTATCTACCGATTTACACTCTTCGTCTTTCGTAAGTTTGGTATCGGAGGACATGGGGGTTTTCATTTGTTTAGATTCTTCTAAGCCAATTTTTTTTTACATTTCTTTAATTATTTGATGATTAAGGAAAACTACTATCTTCTTTGTTTATTTGTAATCCACAGGATGAAGGTTACGTTCACCCATATGCTTATCTGAACTCGTTCATGCTTGATTTTTGCAAACATTCATCACACATATGTTGACAAGTCGAGCCCGAATATAATGTCGTCGACAATAATTTGAACGATGATGAGGTTTGAATTTTCTTCTTGGTTAAAATGAGTTTGTTATCTACCATTCCCATTTATGTATTCATGTTTAATAGAGAAAGCTTTTTATCTATCATACCTAGCTGTCGGTGCTTGTTCAAGACCGTATAAAGCTTTCTTAAGTTTATAAACATGATCTAGTTTTTCAAAGTCAATGAATCCTAGAGGTTGTGCCACGTATACCTCCTCATTGATAAAACTGCTCAGGAATGTACTTTTTACGTCCATTTGGAATAGCTTTAAAATTTAAAAGCACAAAGCATAAGCCTAATAGTATCTATTACTCAAGTCTAGAACTAGGCATAAGTTTCCCATCTTAATCGATGCCCTCTTGTTGATTATATCCTTGATCAAAACTAGCCTAGCCCCTTATTTCGAGAATACCATACCATTCTCGAACTTATTTCTAAACACCCACTTAGTTCCTATGATTGTCATATTCCTAGGTTGTGGAACTAACTCCCAAACGTCGTTAGCAATAAATTGATTTAATTCTTCTTGCATAGCGACTATCCAACTTTCATCCGCTAATTCTTCATTCACATTCATAGGTTCTTTAGTTGATATAAAACAAAAGAAGTTACTTTGGTTTTGTGCTTGTGATCTAAGGGTTCTTTGGTTAAGGTTTCCTATGACATTTTCTAATGGATGGTTCCTAGATTCCTTAATATTGACTATTTCGTCAATTCTCTAAAGTTTCATCCTCAATGTCATTTTTTAGAATTTTCTTTTCGGTAACCTTAATTGCTTCTTCTTTATTTTAAGTCATCATTCCACAAGGTAATGGTGATGTCTTAGAGGGTGGAGGAGTTTCATCGAATGTCACGTTGAGTGATTCTTCGATTTTCCTAGTGTGTTTATTAAGGATGATGTAGGCTTTCCTATTTTGTAAGTATCCTAAAAGATTCCTTCGTATAACTTTGGGTCAAACTTAGTAAGGTAGTCTTTAATGTTTAAAATGAAGCACTTGCTTCCAAACACTCTAAAGTAATCAAGAGTAGGTTTCCTACCTCTCAAGATTTCATAAGGTGTTTTTCCTATGATGGCTCTAATTAAGATTCGGTTGAGAATGTATGTTGAAATATCTACGACATTACACCAAAAATTTTGTGGTAACGATTGTTCATTCAACATAGTCCTACTCATTTCTTGAAGTGTCCTATTTTTCCTTTCAACCATACCATTTGATTGAGGAGTGCGTGGAGCCGAAAAGTTATGTGTAATTTCATTGGCATTACAAAACTCTCCAAATTGCACCTCATTATCAAATTTCCTACCGTGGTCAGTTTTTATTGACACTATTGTACATCTTAATTGGTTTTGAATTTTCTTACTAAATATCTCGAATTGATCGAAGGCTTTGGTTTTATCCTTAAGGAATCTAGTCCAAGTATACCTAAAGTAGTCATCTATTATGACTAAGGTGTAGCGGTTTCCTCCGTAACTCTGTAAGGCGGATGGACCGAAGAGATCCATATGAAGGAGTTCTAAGCATCTAGTCGTTGAGACCGTATTCTTAGCTTTGTGACTAGCGTGAGCTTGTTTTCCAATTTTGCAAGCATCATAGAAGTGTTGATCAAACTTAAGCTTAGGTAAGTTTCTAACTAAATCCTTTGATGCTAATGATTGAATGAGATGCATATTAGTGTAACCTAATCTCCTATGCCACAATGTGGAGTTTTCATCAATTGTTGCAAGACAAATTTTTTCTTTTGGCTTATTTCCTAATTTCATCACATATAAGCGTTTCTTCCTAATACCTCTACCTATAACCTTACCGTCCTTAGTAATTTCACTATCATGTTCAGAGAAAGTTACTCTACACTTATTATCACATATTTGTCCTACACTTAGCAAGTTAAATCTTAAGTTATCTTAATTACATGTTCAACCTTATCTGTTTTGACGAGAGTCATTCGAAATCGTACTTTGCCAATGATGTACCGCGAAAGATTGCTACAAAAAATAACCTTAACTCGTTGTATGCTCCTTATATCTTGAAAAGAAGCTTTCGGTTAACCAGTTCATGTGTTTGGAGCTATAAGTCATCTTTATCCCAATCATCAAGTTCCAAGTCAACTCCAAGGAATATTCTATTTATATAGCGACATATACACAACATTTGGTCCCCATATCTCAATGGGTCTAAAGTTGTTAGGTGCTAAAATCCTTTTGCATTGATGCATTGTTTGGATGTGAAAATGGAAGACACATTTCCCATGGTATGTAACTTTGACATTGGAAGTTGTTCCAAGTTACGGGAAAGCCACGAGGTTGATTTTTTTGACCAATGTTCCTTTTTGGTTGTGGTGTCTTAGGACGAGGATAATTATTATTGACTCTTCTAGGTGGTGGAGTTTTTGACTAACGATTAGGTTTTGAAAATTTAACTTGGTTTTTACAATGGCTTAAAAATTGTTTACTTCATTATCATAGCCAATTTGGACTTTGACGTTGTTTACTATTATGTGTTTTTGAGTCTTGGACAAAATGTTTTGAAAAAACACACTTTTCTTAGATCCAGGCGTATTGACTGGTGGCGGTCCCATAATTGCTTTGGGGGCCGCCTATACACTATGGGGGCAGCCCATATTTATGGGACCTCCATCAGAATACGCCTTTTTTAGGCTTTCACAAATTTAATTTCCTTAGTTCCACTTGATGATGCTTCAAATGAATTAAATCCTAAACCCAATTTTTCTCTGGAGGGTTTTTGATTACTTAACATTTCATTTAGACAATGTTTGTACTCTTTTCCAAAATTAATTTAATATATGGCATCCTTTTGAGTTTTTCATTCTCAATTTTAAGCATATGACATTTTACACAATCGAGATCAACTACCTTGTTTTTCTCGAGTGTAGACACTTTTTTTAGAATACTAAGTTCTTTTCATAAACTATTTCTAGTGGCTTTTAATCTTTGGTTTTTAGTGATTATCTTTAAACTCATTTTGTAGACTTTATCATATTTATTATCTAAAACTAAATCATGTATTGATGAGTTTTCATCACTAAAGTAAGAGGATTCGGAACATACCTCACTTGATGCTTGAGCTACGAGACACGTTTCATCTTTGACCTTCTCATCATCTTCTTCCCAGCTATCGCTCCAAGAACCTCCGACAAAAGCTCTTTGGTTCTTGTCTTTCGGTGGTTTTGGACATTCTCCAATAAGATAATTTGGATCGCCGCATCTAAAGCATTTTCTATCACCTTTACCGTTCTTGTCATCACGGCTTCTTTGGAATGTCTTTTTGTCGTTTCGAGGTTGTCTTACGAATCTACCTCTTCTCTTAAAGAACTTCTTGAAGTCTCTAACCGCCATGGCGTATTCTTCATCTTTACTTCCGGAAGTCAAACACTCCTCATCACTAGATTCTTTCTTAGCCTTTAAAGCAAGAGATTTTCTTTCTCCATTAGCTTTGACTATTTCAGAATCTTTCTTGATGATCATCTCGTAAACTTTGAGACTCCTGATGAGTTCATCAAGTGACAGTGATGTTAGGTCTTTTGACTCTTCAATCGATGTGACCTTTGCTCTCCATTTAAGATGTAGAGCCCTAAGAATCTTCCTAACATAGTTCTTGCTAGAATAACCTTAATCAAGAGATTTTAGACTAGTAATGATAGTATTAAATCTAGCAAAAGCACTATCTATAGATTCGTCTTCAGAAATGACAAAATATTCATATTGTTATACCAATAGGTCGATCTTGTTATCTTTGACTTGGTTATTACCTTGATGGGTGATTAACAAATTTTTTAAAATTTCTTTTACCGTATTACACATGAAAATTCTTTCATATTCTTTTTTTGGCAAAGCATTGTAAATAACCATTTTAGTTGCGTTATTTTTCGCAAGCTTCTTTTTAAGATCGTCACTTTGTTTTTCAAAAGGGATAACCTCATCTAATTTGGTTTTCGGATTTTGTTGAATAGGTTGAAAATCACCATTACTAATAACATGCCAGAGATCAAGATCTTTTGATTTAACATATGTCTTGAATCTATTTTTCAAATAAATAAAACTATCACTTTCAAAAAGTGTTGGTCTTTGCATGGATTGCCCTTCTAGATATTTGTCGGAATCCATATATCGATCCAAGCTTTAAATACAATATATTTTAAAAATCTTAAGTAACCTGTCTCTGATACTAATTGTGGAAATTAGAAGAGGGGTTGAATAGTTTACAGGTTCGTTTTACGTTGCTTTCAAAATACTTAGATTCGAGTTGTATGTTCTACCAATCAACAATATGAATCAACAATGTAAATATCTAAACTAATACTAAATAACAATCACAACAATATATAAAGAGACGAGAGAATAAACAATCAAACCAAGAGACCAAGATTTATAGTGGTTTGGCTATGAACCTCTTCTTCGCCCTACTCCACTCCTCAAGTATTCTACTCGAGATTTTACTGTCTACAAGTTCCTTCAGGCGGAGAAAACCATTTACACGTCGCTTACGTTATTTTCTGACACTAAGCTAAATGTCGAGTCCTAATCTTAGCTAGTTACAATCTACCACTTTACAAACACTATACACTCACAAGATCTACACTATCGGATTTACACACAATCTGAATCACATAATTATACAAGATAATTACAATGGAGATTTGATACTTTGAAGAAGAGAGGAGAGATCACTAAATAACAATTTGTTTCTTGACGAATACGAATGTTCTTCTCTTGCACTTGATAAAGAGGAGAGATGAGAAGAAGAGATTAGATCACTTGAAACAAGATCAAACAATGTTAGTGATCAAGAGATTTAGTGAGAGAAAGAAGGTTTTAGAGAGAGAAAGAAGAATGGAAAAATTCGTGCAAAGAGGTATGTTTTTCTGCCAGAAATAGTGCAATATTTATACCAAAATTCCAAGAGCAAAAGATGGTGATTTCACATGAATTTACCAAGAACACTTTATTATATTCAAAGTAAAACCCGGAAACTATGAACAATTATGTCATAATTGCTTATAGATTTGAAATAACACTTCAATTATGATTCTTTGATGGATCAAAACCTGGGTTTAAGAAGAACTTAGGAGCAAGTTTAACCAAATTCCTAAAGCCTAGTTCCTAACTTATTCTACTTTATGAGAGGATTGTAGATGGTTGTGTGTGAGATATAAGGGTTAGGGGCTGTATTTATACGCTCAAGGGAGGCCTAAACCGTGCTAATAAGGATCTAGAATGGAGAGATGATAGGTTACAATGAATGCCAAACTCATTTAAGAGCATTCATACCAGGCATAAAAATGCGTCGCACTTTGGGCAAAACCGGCATACTTTGGGCATTTACAGCACTTGGCCTTTTTCTAAGTTGTAGATAATTGAATTCTCTTTGCGTGACCGCTTGAATCGGGTCAAACGGAGTTCGTATGACTAAGTTATGGCCAAAACAGTGAACAGGTGTCGGGAGATCTTTATCTTCAGTTATTTCTTCGTTTAAGCTTCAATTCTTTGTGTTTTCTTAAGTTTTCTTCCACGACACGTACCATGAACCTAAAATAGCAAATATAATCGATTAAGTATCGAAAGTTCATATAATTAACCAATAAATATACATAAAAACACAGATAACGCATATAGAAATATGTATAATTTGAGCGCTATCAAGTCCCGACACGTCCGTTAATGTTCAAAACGAATTTTGGGAAGTTTAATTTGGAAAAATATCTTGTAAATATTCTAAATTCTTAGAAAAGTATTTTTAATTCTAATAAAAATACTAGGAAGCTTCGGGTAACATTTTAAAATCACGATTAAGGAATATTAAGGAAAACCGCCACAAAATGAAGCAAACCCAAGCCCCTTGGATTTCCACTCGCGGTTAAGTCTTGTGGGGGACAAGGATGGCTAGTTTTTAGCTAATGTGTCCCAACCTTGGTATATATTATTTTGTTCTCATCCTATATACACATTCTCATTTGTTTTTCAAAAATCAAAACACACATTTTGTTTTCTCTCTTCCTTTGGTGCTCGTCCGAAATCAAACCCACACACAAACACTTTAAATTTTTTACCACTTTGATCAAGAACATGAAGGTTCAAGTTTTGGGTTGATTTTAGTATTCGGGTTATCATTTAAACAACATTTGGGTTGTCGAATCGTATCTTAACTCGCTTTCAAAACCTCTTTGTAAGTCTTCTAAATTTCTATTTAACTTGTACTTTTGAATGTCTAATGATGCGTAGAAGTTAGTTGTACGGTGCGTTTTCTAAAAATCAAACACGAAAAATTTACGAAAAACCCATCAAGGGTGCGTTTTGGTTCGAACACAAATAGAACGTGGATAAGGGTTTATCATTTTTGTGTTGTGGTTGTGATGGTTGAAAAACATCTATTTTCTATATAGCTTATTTGGCTTATTTATAAGCACTATTGAACTTATTTTTGGATTATGTTGGTTCGAAAACCACAAGGACAAGGAAAACAAGTATTTTTGGTTGATTACCTCTTATGTCATATTTTTGTGAGCTTATTTTGATAGTCTATTGTGATATCTAAAGAACTACGTAGCTTATTAGCTTATTTAAAAGCTTATTATATTTGTTTGGGAGCTATAAGGCTCACAACCCAATAAGCCCAATAAGCCGTGGCTTATTGTAGGCTTATTGTGGTTTGGATTATTTTGGTAACTATCGTTTGGGCTTATATTTACTAATGGGTTTTACTATTGGGCCTAAATAGTATTTTATACTTACAAATAACTTAATGGACTTCTATTGGGCCTTAAGGCCCAATAAGAGAAAACAAGTCGTTTTTATGGGTTTTGACGGACTTTTGGAAAGTGAAACATACCTAGGTGATGATGTTAAAAGTCGTTTTGGGAAATACGTTTTGGTAAACGTTTCGAGATATGAATTTGGTATTTTGTCGAAAAATGGTGGAATGGAGGAAAAGTGTTTGAAATTAAGGTTTAAAACCTTAAAAACATTGTATAAACGAACGGGTCATGTCGAAATTTTATAAAAATTTCGATACTTAGATTTTTATTCAAAAAAACTTACTTTACGACAAAATAATAAAATATTATTATTTTAATAAGTCGACTAAAAGACGAAAAATATATACTTTATAAATATAAAATATGAAACTTCTCTAAGTTGTTTTATGTAAATAAACGTTTAATTTCCTATAAGCTATACAATTAATTAAGGTAACTAAGGTTACCGAATGGATTTACCGAAGTATATTTTGAATGTCTATTAATTAGTTATCTTATATTACTTATCTATTTTACTCAAATAGTATAAGTATATTATACTAAAGTATGATTTGGAGTATGTTATCTTGATCTAAGTCGTCAACCATCACACCACTGATAGCGTCTAAGGGTGACCGTACAACACTCGTTTGACCTCTATGCATCAACCTAGAAAACATCTTTTGAAGCGTATATCTGAAATGGACATTAATTAGATTAGGTCGTGTTCGGACGTCGTTGCATTCGCTTGTTTTATCTTGCTACTATCACCTTGTTGAGGTGAGTTTTGTAGCCCCACTTTTTAAATATTTTCTGTTGGGGTAAAATGATACTCAAATTTGTTTTGAACTTGTTTTTCCTACTGTGCAAAAGTTAAATTGTTTTCGGGACAATGTTATGTGCCTATGACTGCTATGTGAATGACATGAGTTTTGGTAGAATATGTTGTATGGAACTTTCTGTGTGGATCTTTTATAGCATGGACTTGCTATGGTTTGAATTGATATGTGATCTTTTGCCCTATGTATAGCTCCAACTGGTAGGCTTTAGGTGCATGTGAATTAAGAGTTGAGGACCTTGCGTAGCAATGGTGTCCATATGGATTAGATTTAGATAGCATGGAGTTGCTATGATTGGAAAATTGAATGTGTTGCTTGTATTCACCATCATATTTTACAATTATCCACTACTTAAAATATTGGCACAACGGCTGGGTTTTCTATCAAACCTACGAGCTTACCAATATTTTTGTTGACCTTTTCGAGTATCATTTTCAGGTATTGAGAATGATTAGTGAAGTTGAGTTGTAAGTTTTATCAGACCTTAAGAGCATCCTGTATGGATTGCGTTTTGAAAGATTTGACATTGAGCTTTGTGTTGAACTTAAGTAATTTAAGGATTATTGTTTTAAGACTAGTATGGACCCCTATGTGGGTATTTGGTTATATTTGTGAAGACTATTTGATGTGTTCTTGTTGGGACTTCACTTAAGTCTGTATTTGAGGTTGAAGATCTTCATGACACTTTTCATTAATGCATTTTAGTTTTCTCTATCGTGTACCTTGTGTTATGATTGATCATTTTTTGTCGCATAGCCGTGTTTCCACCTATGTCGGGGTGTGACAGATTGGTAATCAGAGCCAAGGTTATAAAGAACTAGGTGGTTTAGCCTAGACTATAACCTAAGAACCTTCATATGGTTGCGTTATAAGATCTATGTGCGTGGTGTTCTACTTATACTTGCTTCTATGGTTATATAGTATATCGTATTAGAAAAGTCAATCATTAAAATGGTGAGCTCAATACTGGGTACAACTAGGAAAGGATGCCGGTATAAGTACAATGGCCAACATAGTTATGAATGTATCACAACCCACGTGTATTTGGTAATATCGTTTACACAAATATGTGTTAACACCTTAGGACCGTATTATGCGTATTATAGTATATTAAGTTATCCTATATATATTAACCTTCCCGCCTACCTAACATTACCTATGTCCTCCCTCGTGTAAATAATACCACCAAGGATGATGACACAAAGTGTTGGCCGTGCAAATGCCGCACCACGAGGAGGAAGGACAGGTAGACGGACTAGTAGAGGAGGTGGTAGAACTAGAGGTCGATCTGGTGATCAGGGTAATGGTGGGATTGATGGTCAAGGTGGCCAAGTAGGTGGTCAAGGTAATGAGGTGAATGATGGTGTTGACGGAGTCCCTGACTTCTCCATTATCATTGCACAGCAGCTAAAGAGCTAACTTCCTATTATCTTAGCTCAAGAAGGCAACCAAGGTAGCAATCAGGGGAACCCTAGAAATCAAAATGACGATGCCGTCAATGACAACATCTAGGGCGATGTTAGGAATGTCATTGTAAATAAAAACCAAAGGGGTTGTACCATAAGAAGTTCTTAGCTTGTAACCCAAAAGAGTATGACGGGAAGGGAGGTGATATAGTCTATACCCGTTGGATAGAGAAGATAGATTCACTTCAGGATATGAGTGGGTGTGAGGAAAACCAAAAGGTAAAGTACACTACTGGTTCATTTGTTGGTAAGGCTCTTACGTGGTGGAACTCTCTGATCCACACATGAAGTCGAGAAGCCGCTGTTGGGATGTAATGAGAAGACTTTAAGACTTTAACATAAGAGGAATTTTGGCCGGTTAATGAAATGTAGAAACTAGAAACTAAGTTTTGGAACCACGCCATGGTCAGGGCTGGGCCATGCTGCGTATATTGATAGGAACCATATTTGGCTAGGTTGGTTCCTCATTTAGTTACTTCTAGGAAGAAGAGAATTGAGAGGTAGATTTATGGCCTTGCTCTACAGATGGTGGCAGCAAAGGAACCACCAATAATTCAAAAGGTTGTGCAGAAAGATGGTACACTAACAGATGAAGCCATTAGGAATGGGTCATTGAAGAAGAACCCTAAGAAGAGAAGGAATGGTGGAGAGCCTAATAGAGATAGGAATGCGAGAGATGAGAGCAAGAGGACTAGGACTGGGAACGCTTTTGCTACAACTGCTAATCTAGTGAGGAGAGAGTACAATGGTACAATTCCTAAGTATGTAAGCGGTAACCTACACCACCCACCTGAGATGCCTTATCGGGGTTGCTTTAACTGTGGCTGCCCTAGACATACGGAAAAGAACTGTAGAGTGGCTCCTAGATTGGTGAACCATGTGAATGCTAGAAACCCAACTGCTGCTCTTGGGGCATGTTTTGAGTGTGGAGGAACCGATCATTTTAAAGTAGCATGTCCTAGATTGAACCAAGCACAAAAGCCAGGGGAAACTATCCAAACCAAGTTGTTGCTAATAATAGGGGACAAGGTCATGGGAACAACGATAACCAGGTACGTGGAAGGGCATTTATGCTGGGTGCAGAGGAGGCCCGCTAGGACCCAAACATCATGATGGGTACGTTCACTTTAAACGATCACTATGCTACAACTCTATTTGATTCTGGTGCCGACTATAGTTTTGTTTCCATTACTTTCATACCTCTGTTAGGCATAGAGCCCAATGAATTAGGATTCAGTTATGAGATTGAGATAGCTAGCGAGTAGCTAGTAGAGATTAATAAAGTTATTAGGGGTTGCAAACTAGAAATAGAAGGTCACAATATTTGATATTAATTTTGTATTACCATTTGGAAGCGGGAGTTTTGATGTGATCATAGGAATGGATTAGTTGTCCAACCATAAGGATGAAATAATTTGTCACGAGAAGGTAGTTAGAATACCCCTACAAGACGGCTAAGTACTTAGAGTTATAAGAGAAAGACTGGAAGAGAAAATGAGACATCTAATGAGTTCTAAGGCCATGGAACAAAAACAATAAGAGATTGTTGTGGTTAGAGACTTTCCCAAGGTATTTTCGGATGACCTATCAGGATTACCACCTATTCGAGAAATCAAATTTCATATTGAGTTAATCCTTGGGGTATTACCGGTCGCAAAATCTCCCTATTGATTGGCACCTTTTGAAATGGAAGAGTTGTCGGGTCAACTCAAGGAATTCCAAGACAAGGTTTTCATTCGACCAAGCTCGTAGCCTTGGGGAGCACCGGTATTATTTGTTAAGAAGAAAGATGGTTCCATTAGAATGTTGATGCGGTTGTCGTAGGACTTCAACAAGAAGTTTTTTCCTACTCCCTGGTGCAGGTAGTAAATACCGTTGTTGTGTTAGTTTAGGCAAGGACTTGAGGGTTGTTATCGTTCTCTATAGGAATAGGTTGGGAAGGCTTGATCACGGTCCAACAGAATTCTAGGGGTTGAGAGAAGATTATTTTTGTGTTTTTATATTTATAAGAAAGCAGGTAAATCTATGGTTTGAGAGGTTGGTTTGTTTAACTATTATCTAAACTAATATCTAATATACTGGTGATAACTTTATGATAATTAAATGTATTTACTTAATCATGCATTACTTATTAGATTGTTTTCTTAATCCTATTGCCTTGTCACACTTGTGATGATTTGTGTAAGTATTTCCTAGGTTATGAACGGATTACACAAACCCGCCGTCTATTTAATATTCCATTAAGGCAACACATAAGTAAGGTAGTATGAACACTATTACAAGGCCCCTAAGAGTATATTAAATACATGTGAAATATCATAAGAGAGATCAACCATATAAGGAGGTAAGGTAGTATGAAGACTATTACCCGATGATATCCTTTCTTCGCACTCGCGTTTCCCTAGACGTGTCTACAATGATACAGACAAAAGCTGGTTTTCTAAAGCCTAACACGCACACTCATCAACAAGAAGCAACAATAATAGGATCTACAATCTGACTTTCATGCAATCATAAGCAAATACAAAGGAGGATTTAGCCTAGCATGTTAAAGATAAAGCAAGAGCATAGATTAATCACACAACACATAGACATATTGAATGATTAATGAATAACACTCTTACTTGATTAAAACATGGATAAAAGGTAGTTACAATAGGGTTTGAGGCCCTAAAAAGAACCTTTAAATCTGCTACAAAGACTAGGGTTCGTCTCTCAAAAGTTATACAAAGTTGCACACTTAAAACCCTAAAATCGGTTTTGTATATATAGAGATATCGCTGCGACAGCGTCGTGTTGTAGTCCTGATGCCGTCGCTACGTGGATGATTCTAGATCCTCTTTAAGTCAGCCACGTCCTGACGCCGTCGCTGGATAGATCACAATGGCGTCACTTTGTGCTTGTGACGCTGTCTCCACACTCTGTGAACAATACTTCTTCATAGATTTAGTATAGGTCCGTAATCTTGTCCATTTCTTCTCCAAATGAGCCCAAGTTACGTGTATTTCCTCCAAATGCCATCCAAGTGCTAAAAACCTAAAAACAAACGATTAAGCACGTAATCTAGGCATATTTGCATGATTTAGGGGGTTAAATGACCCCGAAAAGTGTATAAAATGACACCTCATCAAATACCCCTACACTTGGGATTTGCTTGTCCTCAAGCAAATGGGCTTTTCTACCTAGACAATAGCAATATGAGGGTCATTTAACCTACTCTTTAAAAGTATTTTACAACACAACCTTCTAGACCTCATAATTAAAAGCACGAAAAGTATATACTAGCACCTCACATAAGTGTTTGAGATTCTCTCTTTCACTCAGGTGTATAATAAATTATAACATAATGGGGAAACGGAAAATCAACACTCATTACCTGTCATAGCATATAAATTACCATAGGCTTGGTAAAGGATCAAACCTCCACCGCTGGGCCCAAGCATTATTCATTACTGTCAAAGAGGTCTTTTAAAGGGTTGTGGGGTGTAGGTGTAAGATAACATATAATGGAAACGGAAATGGATGGGATACATTTGGGTGGCTTTGGGTGAATTTGGAGTGGAAGGGTTAGCTAATTATTTATAAGAATACACGTTGGTTTGGTTGCTAAGCCAAAGACTCGGACAAAATATACAAACTCTACAAAACTCTACATCAATCTCTTTCTTTTTCTTTTCTTGACTCTAATATAAACATAGACATAAGCAAATGGCAGCCCGTACATTTTTTTTTACTTATATATATATATATATATATATATATATATATATATATATATATATATATATATATATATATATATATATATATATATATATATATATATATATATATATTTGATTCTTTTCTTTTCTTTTTCTTATTTTTTTCGTACACTTTTGCCCTGTCATTGCTTAAACATATAATACATCATGGGGGTTTATAGATACACCCCTACACTTGAACTTTTACATACTCGATTATTTACAATCTAACTAATGACCCGATTTGAGGTGGATCAAAATAACATGGAGCTTATTGAGCTCTATCGGGGGTAATAAATTACTTCTTCTCTAATTCTTCATAAGATAAATACTACCATGAATCCCAATCGTCCAAAAACTGTATTTACAAGGATAAGGACTTAGCAATCGTGTACTCAAATAATTAACTTGGGTTAAAACAATAATGTACTAAAGGTGAGTACATATAAGGTAGGCTAAGGCGATTTGGGTGTAACGATTGGTTTAAGGGTTGACAATGCTCTTCATTAATAGTCCGGCTTAACCAGAAAATTACGAGAACCGTGAAAAAGGATAGGCTCGGAGGGTTGTACTAGGGGTATCCTACACTAAAAATGAGTGCATGGCAAGGGTGTGGGATAGTTATATAGTCGATGTGACCATAATAACAATTACATGTTTAAAACATGGGTTAATCCTAGTGCCTCTTATCTAGCAAATCCTAATACTTACTATGCGGTCTCGGGATGCATCACAAAAACAAGTTCTAGAATTTAATATACTACCGGTACACTCATATAATTTAATACCGATACCAATGCTCTAGAAAAGGCGACAAAGACCATACGTACACATCCGTAATGACGGAATAGACACATATGACTGCATTCGAACCTTAACTCGAGAAAGCTAAAGGTACAAATTATCTTGGGTATCAATAATGGATACCCGAATTCCTAAAGATCTAAAGGCGAACCTCACATTTTTAGGGTGGAATTTTGAGGGTTTTTGTGCTAGTCATACACATTCATATCCATGAGATGCTAGTTAATATACGTCGGATTTTCAATCGGTATGTGTCATAAAAAATTTAAAATTTGGGTAAAATTACCTTTTTATGCTATGTTTCGATATATTACCCATCATTTTAAGGAACAAGCAAATGAAAAATGAAGGAATAGTTTCAAAGGCTTATTTCCCACCCTACACTTAAGTTGAACATTGTCCCCAATGTTCTATAGAAGTACCCGTAAAAACGAATAAAAGAAAAAGAAAACAAGGAAAAGAAACTAGTACTCCTTTGGTTTACTCAATAATAAAGAAGAAACATGCGATAACTAGTTAAATCGTCCTCCAAGAATTGTCTAATGAAAACTTCCTAAGAACTTTCAAGCTTCTTCTCGTCAAATATAACCTATAATCAAAGACAAAGAGAAAACTACACCAAGCATAAAATTGGCGGGATAGATACATATACAACAAGAATTTAGGGTTTTGACTATACGAAAGCAGTAAAGATAGGATGAGAGTAATGATATAATTATAGGTTTTCTGCAGGTTTACCAAAGAATTACAAATTTTAAATATTGCACATTTATTTTTCAGAAATACTAGAAAAATTTTGAATTTTTATATAGCTAGAGACTCGACGTTGTCAGGATAAATCCTGACGCCATCTCCAACGTCTGTGAAAATTTCTTCTTCGTTTTTAATGAGAAATTTTCTGCACCCAATTTTATAAGTCAAATATGAAGAAAGTACTACATAAAAACCTGGAATTAGTCATTACAATCATATGACTCGAAACTGACGCGAATTAATCTAAATAATTTATTTCAAATGTTTGAATTGGGTTTTTAAAAGCCGGATATATTCCCTTACACTTATTTCGATGCAAAATACCTTTGATTGCAAATAAGACGAAGTTACAAACAAACAAAACATGATTACAAAATAATTCAAACAAAGTAAAACAAACAATAAAGAATTAAGACACAAGATACTCCTAATATTAAACAATAACAAGTTTAAATAAACATAGAAATAGTAGTTCAAATATTCGAATCCTAAGCTATTACAATCCATAATTGTTTTAAAACATCAAGGGATAATAAAGAGTACAAGCATAATCACTCAGAACCACCAGGAGCAGGGCCAAATCGGTACTCATAGCCAGGGGGCATGTGGATAGTATAGCCATAAGGAGGGTAGTCAGCCTCACGTCTGGGGAATGGGTCAATCTGGAGGTGAAGATCTAGGTTATCATGGGTGGACATGTATTGGAATTGGAGGACGATGTGGTCATACATCCAGTTGGCTCGTTCATCTTGTTGCCCCATCTAAGTGTTGAGCCTTCCCAATTGCTCATCTTACTAATCCATCTAATGCGCTTGGCGAACTTGCCAATCACCTTGGCTCGTGTTACGGTACATGGCAGTGGAACCTCCAGCCTCTTCATGACCTGCGCCTCCTCTAGCTGCCTCATCACCCTCATCATCATCCTCATCTTCTTCCTCCTCCATTGCTCGTATAGCGAGCCAAGCACACATCCTATTTTATAGTTCCATGATAATGCATATCGCAATCAATGACTTCTTCTTGAACACATGAGGTGGAGGCTCAATGCTTAATGCATTCCTAAACTCATTAGTCAACAACCCAAATGACCTAGCAATCTTGGTGATCAACATCCCTCCATAAATCAAATTTTTGTCCTTTACTCCCTTTAGATATTTAGAAAGCTAATACGGAATGTTGCAAGCGACCTCGGGAATGTAGATACAATAGAGATAGTTGAGGTCAATCTCGGTGACTCTATGAGTGGTTTCCTTTCTCCCCGCAATGGTCGTGGGGATGCAACGATGGGCTAGTTTAACCCTAAGGTCCCTAATGGATGCTACCTTTGTGTTCCCCACATTGAACCCTCCGTCCCTAATGGTCGGCCAAAACTCCAACAACAAACGACTTTCCTTTACGGTATTATAATCTCTTAATCTACTTAGAGTTGCATTCTCCCTAGATTTCCCTTCAAAATACAAACCAATTCTCCATCCTAATTCCAAAAGAGAAATTTCTTTTTGCTCGCCTCCCAATCTAAACCTAACACCCAAATGATTAGGATTATACCTACAAGGAGATGCATCAAACTCAAATAAAGCAAAGAACTCACAGACTAATTCTTGATAAATGGGCTCATTGATACCGAAAAGATTTCCCTATTAAGGCCCAAAGAAGGGGTCGGTACTGATGGAGTTAAAGAATGCTTGATCAAGGTTTTGGCGAGCAAGGAAATCCCATTCAATGACATCTCCCGAATGGATAGGGCACCTTGCAAGAGTGTCATTGTTCAATTGGTGTACCCCATTTTCGAATACCCCAAGCCTTCGGACCTTTTCTTCAATAGAAACCTCTTAAGATGAGGAGGATTGCCCTTTTGTGCTCCTTTGCCTTTTGCTTATTGTCTAAAATGAAATCAACACAAAGAATGGACGGAATTAGGATAATACGCAAGGTATGTGTGATCAGAGGGTCACGATGGTGTTGTGGTTTTGCCTTGACACCGTCAAAGCGATTTTTCATTTAGAAATGGTTTGCGAGGGAAAACCAAACTATTTTCTGTTAAACCCATTCCCAAATACCCGCTTAGGATCAGACCCACAATGAATAATTCGAAAAAATCATGACCTTTAATCTAGGATCCAAGTTGTTTTTGTAAAAGTGTTTAACTTTAATAGATTAACACCTCGAGTAATAACAAACTATTTAGATTTATGTCTGATTATCATCCATTTCGACCAATTGATTCTTGGTATGAATTAATTGGGTGAAATTGCAATAAAATGGAATTAGGATCGAGTTGAGATAAATGGAAGCGAGAGTGAGAGGAATGAATCACTTACCAATCGAGGATGATTGTGCTTCGTGCTGCAAAAATTCGGGTCCAAGTTTGATGGTGATGGCTGAGAATAAGTGTTTGAGTGTGAGGGCAAGTGAGTAATGAGATGGGTTTTTATACAATTGAACCCGGATCGTTGCGATGGCATCGCATATTAATCCTGACGTCGTCAGGATGTTTCAACTACCCTAGTTCGTTGATTGTTTGACTTCTTTAAAGAAATCAACGATTTTCCCTCCCCTAGGGTCAATTACGCGGTTACTAACCGTGAGTGTGAAAGAGTAGTGTGGCGGGGTCTTACCTTTAATATAGTTATTGTCTATAACAGTTAGGCAATTATGAGATGTCGGTTGGGCTGCAAATGAATTCCTTTCGTCATGTTGGGTCTTAATGTTTTGACCGGTTCTTTTACCTGGTTTAAAACCGAAGGTGCTTTTCTGAAAACGGGGTGGATTTGAGAAGTTCAGTTGAACATATCTTATCCATAGTGAGTTTGGGGGGATAGATTTGAGGGTGTTAGGGAACGTTTTTTTTGTAGGATTTACTGAGATTTTATGCTTGGCCAGAGGTTCTGGGACCTCTATGTCTCGGTATTTTATAATTTTCTCAATTTTTTTTATCCGGTCCCTTCATCTCTTATCTTTTTCTTTAATCCCCTTGTAACTTCTGAAGAGAGTTGCATACAATTGCCAACAATTACTTTCATATATTCTTCGAGCTGCTTGATTCTTTCTTCCTGATCTAGGATGAAGTTCATCACAATGTGCTCAAATTCTTCTTGACGTGATAGCTCAGAGGGAGGTCGATACATTTTGTTGGTTGTCATCTGGAATATGTTTTCGCTTCTTCGTGTTTACGAGATTGCGTCCATCATGAGTGTGTCGACTTTGCGCTCCATGATTCCTAGTAATTGCTCGATGTCAGGTATTTCGTAATTAAGGCTCATTTCAACTGGGATGAAGGCATCGTTCCACCCTTCATCCTCCTAGTGGGCTAACCTCTCGATAGTAGCCTAAGCCTCGTGTGGCCTTAATTTTCTAAGTCTCTCGCCTGCTGCATAGTCAATGCCTATCTGGGTGGTGCAGTCAATATGATCGTAAAATATTTGAACTTGAAGCCATAAGTCAAAACCATGATGAGGGACTTTTTGAAGTAAGTCCTTGAAACGAGTCTATGTTTCTGATAAAGATTCTCCATGATGTTGTTGGAACATTAGGATATCATTGCGGAGTTTTGCAGTCCTTCCCGGTGGAAAGAATTGAGCAAGGAAACGAATAGTAGGATCCTCCCATGTGGTGATGGATCCTGCTGGAAGACGTTCAAGCCAATTGCTAGCTTGGCCGCGAAGGGAAAATTGAAATAAACCCAGGCGCGTTCTTTCTCTATTTTCACCATCAAGGTCAAGTGAGTCCACAAGTTTTAGGAAATCCTTGAGGTGTTGGTATGAATCCTCGGACCGAAGTTCGTGGAATGAGCATCCGTTTTACACCAACCGGATGGTGTCAGATCGAAGAGGTACCACGTTGTTCCCTATGGGGAGCTCGATGGTATTCCTGTAGCCTTCATGGGTAGGTTTGGAGTAGTCTCTAAGAGTAGAGATAGGATTCTCGTCTCCCATAGTGGTTGACGAGAATGGATTACGAAACTGTTGATAGAAATAATGCTTAAAAACATTATTAATATTTTTCACATCTTTATGTTTTGATAATCACAAAATATAAAAACGTTCAATGTAAAATTAAACGTAAACAAGTAATTAGTTGTAAATTTTCATTTCGAAAATTATATCACATAAAGGTATGAATAAATAAATGCTTAATGCATTTTATGATCAAAGGAAATAGAGTACCTAATCGTTGCAGTATAGTATATGCAAGACTCGAGGGTTGTTATCGTTCTCTATGGGAATAGTTTGTGAATGTTTGAATTAAATGTAACTAAGGTCTAAGGGTTGAGAGAAGACTATTTTTGTATTTTTTTATATTTTAAGAAAGCAAGTAAAATCTCTTGTTTAAAGGGGGTTTTGTTATAAATAATAAACTAAATTAAATCTAAACTAACTAGGTGGAAACTCGTATAGGTAAACAAATGTGCTCACTTAATCATGCATTACTCCTTAGTTTGATCCTCCTAATCCTATTGCCCGTCACCCTTGTGATGTAATGTGTAAGTATTTCTTAATTCATGAATGAATTATACGAACTCGCCGTCTATGTAATATTCTGTTAAGGCAACACAAAAGTAAGGTATTACGAAGACTATTACAAGGTCCCTAAGAGTACATTACACACATTTAAACACTTAAAAGGTGATCAACCATATTAGGGCAAGGTAGTAAGAAGACTGTTGCGATGGTATCCTTTCTACGCAATCACGTTTCCCTAGACGTCTTCGCAAGCAATTAAGACGCTAGTTTTCTAGAGCCTAATGCGCACACTCATCAACAAGAAGCAATAGTAAAAGGATTTACAAATAAGTTTCATGCAATCATAAGCAAACACTAATTAATTTAGCTTAGCATGTTAAAAGAAAGCAAAGAACAATTAATCAGACAGCACATAGATATATTGAAAGATTAAAGGATAAAAGAACTTCACTTGATTAAAACATGGAGTAATAGTAGATACAATAGGGTTTGAGAACCCTAAAACGACCTAAAAGCTGATAAAAGTTGTTGTCCCAGTTGTAGGATACCTCTTGTTGGATCCCACTTCAATAGATCGAATTCCTTAAGCTTGTTTAAGGTTTAGTTATATTAGATAAATCTAACACAACTATAGTAGAAACTTTGTTAACTGTATTAAAGATTATACGAAATCTAATCTTTAATATTAAAAGAATTCTTAATGAAACAGTAACACAAGATCACAATTCAACAAACAATGAAAGCTCTAATATTATTAAGAATAATATGAATACTCTCCTAGTATTAGGGTTACAAAACCTTGAAGCTATGAATAACACTTATCAAATCGTAAACAAAACATATTAAACTCTATACCCTAGGACCTCCTTTAGACACAAGGAGGAGCCCATAAGTAGATTTACAATATATATCTTAAAGACTTAATAATATACTCTATGAATCTCTTCTAGAAATAACTAATACTTATCACAGTAAGTAATCTTTGATCTTCAAACAATCTTTATCCTTTCTTCTGTCTTCATCCTTTCTCTGACAGTAGAAACTCTTTCAGCAGTCTTAATCTTTAAGCAGTAGTAACTTATACACCGACAGCATTAACTGAGCACAAGCAGTAGTAACTACTCAAAATATTTTCTTTAATCTTCACCAACAGTATCACCCCTTAAACTTTACACTAGCCAGTACTGATATAAATATACTTCATAGTAACTGTGAACTAGCAGCAAGCACTAACTTTATACTAGCAGCAACTAACTACTAGACATATTTTATCATTAAAGCATAATGAACAGCACTAACTTTAGCTTAGTAGAAGTAACACAAACCTGAGCAGCAGTAACTCTAAGATCATCAAGAAGTCTTTTAATCCCAACAAAAGTCGTTCCTCTAAGATACGCTATGAATCCTACTTTAAACACAAAATTTAGGGTTTGTATACATAGAAAAACAAATGAGACGACGTCGCTCGTAAGTTGCGACGCCATCAGCCCGCGAATCTTCTTAGGGTTACTTTTAAGTCGGCTAGTTCTGACGCCGTCACCAAAATCCTGACGCCGTCACTTGAACGTCCTGATGCCGTCGCCATAGATTGTGATGTCGTCTCCTGCCATTGTATGCTCTTTTGAAATTAAAATTCGTGTAGAGTCGAATTATTGTCTGTTTCTTCCCAAATTGAGTCAAAGTCACGTGTATTTCCTCCAAATGCAATCCAAGTGCTAAAAATACAAAAAGAAACGATTAAGCATGTATTTTGAGCATATTTGAATGATTTAGGGGGTTAAATAACCCTGAAAAAGTGTATAAAATGACACCTAATCACTAATTAAATGACAAGTTCAAAAAGCATATGAAATAAAGAGTTGCTACTCGACATGATATAGTTAATCTAGCGGATCATATTGATCGTTCCTTAGCTTCGACCAAAATTTATGTATGTTCTCATGTGATACAAAGTCTTCCTACTACATGGTGAACTGAAAAGGAGCAACAAAAAAATAAGTATAGCCATTCAAAGTAGAACTATAAGTATGTATATAAGAATTAATAAAAGGAGAAGCATAACCATTAAAAAACTTAAATTGCATACCATTAGTTTTTACATATAAATTAGTTATGGCTTTATGCATACAAATAAGTTTCTAGTAGCACATATACTAATACAATAAACTCACATTTGGAATAATGATGTTAATCCTCATCCATGCATGACTCGAATGATATTTGGGCAGTATGAAATTCATCTACAAACAGATTATATATTGAACATTAGTATTTGAATAATAGAAGATATTGCATATTTATAAAAAAAGAAAATCTGTTAACACACATACCCCCCACCCCCCCCCCCCCCCCCCCCCCCCCCCCCCCCCCCCACCCCACCCCCACCCCCACCCCCCCCCCCCCCCCCCCCCCCTCCCCCCCCCCCCCACCCCCCCACCCCACCCCCCACCCCCCCCCCAAGTTCCATCTTCTCTATTTTCTCTTACAACTCTTCTAACGCATTAACCGATATATCTTGCAGCTCAATATCAGTAGGTATAGATCATGTTTAATCTTACGTACAAATTAATGCTTTAGTAGTCTTGTGAGTAAGTGAAATTCTAAATTGATCAATGACTATACCTCAAGTACTAAAAGTTGACTATGATGCAACAGTAGATATAGGCATTCCTAACACATGTTTAGCAACTTGAGAAAGTATGAGGAACTTGAGCGAATTGACATTCAACCAATTTAATATGTCAAAGCTATCATCTCTATTTTCTATCCATCATCCTTGTTCTTTTAAATACTTCAAAAAACGTGTTTCTAAACTAACTTTCTCTCCACTGGTAAAAAAAGACCTCGAGTCAATGTATAAAATGCATAACTCCTTTTTGTTTCCAAGCATTCAACTCTATCTTCTTTCATTTTATAATGTTGAAATTCATTTAAAGTCTCAACCACTTTCTTAGACATCACCTTTGTTTTATCATAATTCAAGCAATAAATTTGTCCTAAACAATAATCATGATAAAACAACTTGTTGTGTGGATCTAAAAGGACAACAACATATAACAAAAAAATTATGTTATCGATGTTGTCCCAATACTTGTTGTACTTATCTTTCATTGAAGCAGCCATGGTTCATTTTTTTCTCATCTTCGTCTACACACATTCTTTATATGCTTGCATACATTATCATGAGCTCGCCAAAAAAGATTTGACGTAACCAACTTTGATATATAAATCGCATTAGTTAGATTATAAAACACCCTCAAGTAATTAATAAATGCCTAACCTTCTCCCAATCATGTTTCTTCTAGAGCCCCAACAACCTTTTCTTTCCTTTTTCTTTTCAAAGTATTATCAGCAAAATCATCTTCATCATCACCACAAAGTAAGATCTATATGTATAATCGATCAACTTAAATTTGTCAAAAGAAACAATATATTTATCGACTGTTTCCAACATTAAAAATGTTTAATTCCACCGAGTCTCTACATCAAGATAAGCGAAATCCACCAACCTTTGGTAGGTTTATCCCGCGTTTTTAAAACCAAACGGCATCTTGGTGTAGCAGTACGTTCCTTTGTATGTGTAGAAAGCGAATTTCTCCTCGTCCTATTTTGACATTTGGACCTCATGGTACCCGTTATAAGCGTCCAAGAAGCATTTGAACTCATACCCCATTACGGATTCTATCTTCCAATCGATTTTTGATAGAGGATAATAATCCTTTGGGCACGCCTGGTTGATATTTAGGAATTCTATACACATCCTCCAACTTCTGTCTCCCTTCGTCACCAAAACCGGGTTAGATATCCAAGTGAGGCATCGGATTGGACGAACAATCCTAGCTTTAAGCCATTCGACTACCTCATTTGTTAGCGCTTGACTCTTTTTCGGTGCTGACATCCTTTTCTTTTGACATACTAGCTATTTTGAAAATTAGTGTTCAGGGAGTGTTCGATGATGTGTCTTGGTACTCCTTTCATATCCGATGGTTACCATGCGAAAACATCTTAGTTGTTTTTCCAAGAAAATTTTCAACTTATCTTTAAATTCCGCCGACAAGTTTTTTCCTATCGTTACCCGCTGGTCCAAAAAAGTCGGGTTGATAAGGAATTCTTCCACTAGATCCACCTTCTTTACGTCCACGGTTTCTTTATTTACAATTCGGCCTTTTGCTCTTCTTCTTCCTTTGCCTATATCATTTGTTTCTTCTCTAATCTTTTACATTCTGAAATAACAGATGATGAGGTGACGAGGGTGGCTATGCCTGTTGGAGTGGGAAATTACATTATTAAGTGTATTGTGGACGATATGCCCTTAGTTACTCCAATCATTAATGCCCAAGTATGATGTTATAAGGCGATGATGCTCGCACAATCGTGATTTCATAATCGTTCTTCAATACAACCCTTCATCTCCAAATGATATTTCGAGTTCTATCTTTCCCAGTGGTTTTATCATCTCTCTTGAGAAACCAATTAATAGGGTTAAGGTTTTTCTCAAACGGGCCTTAATGGATTAACATAAATTCTCAAAGCAATGCTCGAACATTTCTTCTACCGACACTCCTTTATCTACCCATAAATATCTTACCAAATACCCTTTAACTTCCTCCTCTACTATCAATGGTTCTCGGGAAAATCTCCTGGTAAGACTAGAGGAAATGTAATAGGAACATTCATCGAACTCTCTTCTTGTTGCTTGGTTTTTTGTTTTTTTTGGTTTAATAACATTGAATTTGTAGATATAACTCTTCCTTTTTGATTACGTTCCCATTTGGAGGTTCCCTCCCCCCCCCCCTTCCCCCCCCTTTTCCATTAATTTTTTTTTTTTTGTCTCATGTCCTTCACTAAGTGGTTTAGTGTTGCCTATTCGAAAGCCAACTCGACTTGTCTTTTAAGTGAACACAATCATTGTGTAAGTGTCCTTACCCCCATGATAATTTTCCAAACATAATCTGTACAGGTGTTATCCCACTAATAATCCATACACAACTTGATAAGCAAACCCAAATAAGCTTAAATAAGCCAAAAATAATAAAAGAAGAAAAGAGAGGAAAATGGATGAACTTAGAATATTAGATTTCGAGAGAGAAAGTGGTGAGTTACAAATGAGAGCAAATGCAACCAACACCATCTCCACGTGTGGAGAGGGTCTTATTTATACCCCTAGCCAACATGTAGGCGTATGGGCTTTTACTAATGGGTCGAGCTTGGCTTAACTTGGGCTTTGAGCCCAAAACATGGACAATATTAGATTACAATCCAAGCCTGTTTACCCCGACTAGCCTATTACTTAACAAGACTAATTGCAACTAATAAGACCGATAACATTCTTTTTTAACTTATATAAAATTAAGGCTAACAATCTCCCCCAATGTTGAGGTCTCTTTCTTCAAACTCCTCCATTCTTATGGTCTTCTTTAAGTTCTTCTTTTAAGGATGTGAAGGACTTGTTCTTCTATGTTGACGTTCTTGTACGACCGATAACATTCTTGTATGAGGTTGTCTTGTTTTATCATTGTCTCCCCTGATGTTGAAGATATGACTTTTGACGTTTATGCTTTGCTTTGTTTATCTTCGGTCTTAGTCTTTGCTTGTTTTGTAACGCTTTGTTCATTGTCATAGCTTTGTGGATTTTGATCTTGAGCCTTTATCTTTGCTTTTTGAGTTCTTGAGATCTTTAAATCTTGCATCATCTCCTTGACTTGAATCATCTTGATTTGACTTTCTTGATCAACTTTTGCTCTTGACCGACATACTCATACTTGTTGCATTCTTGTTTGACTTACATTATCATAAGGCTAACAATCTTCCCAAAATACGATTCTTGATTTGACTTTGAAGATCTTTGAGGAAGTTTAGGATCAACAATCTTTATGTTGAATGATTGACTTTGAAAGCTTAAGTATGAGTATGAGCATGTGGTAATGAATCCGAGCTAAAACTCGCTGAATACAGGCTGCACACCGTCGTCTAATCCTGTAAATAAATAGTTAGCAATAAAAGATGAATTTAGCTTTGGTCATTCATCTTGATTTCGGTGCATAACCTCCGGTTCCCCGTTTTATAGTATAAATACTATACCTGTGATCAGGTAGATTCAAAAGAATCTCTGACCATGGTTACCAGCTCAAAGTGTAATTGACTTCTAACACAAATGTATTAGATTCACCATGCTTGCTTGTTCTCATTACCGGAACGTCTAAAAGCAGACAACACGATAAGAGTGAATCAGATAGTTTTTCTATCTTTCTGATTAAGTCATCGTCAATCATTTACGGACCAAAATTGATATCTAGTTATCACAGCTTGACTTCAAATAAATCTTGCCAGTCACCTAACCGAAGAGCTTGTTTGATGTTGGCTCAAGCAGGATTTCCATCTTCACTGTGAATACTTAAGTATCACTCGGATGTTCTGGCAAGATCTTAAGGATAATGCGTAGGACTTTTTGTTACAACTTGTGAACTTTATGGTGTTCAACAAGTGTATTTTAACATTGTGTCCTAATGAGATTTATAATTTTATGATCTCTTCTGGCTCTAGACTCGATTTGTGCACTTTTGGTTTTAGTAATCGGAGGCTGGAGCAGACTGCCACCTATTCAATATCAACAATCTCGGAGTGAGATGTCAATAGATAACGTGTGTATCTCCGTGACAAATGAGACAAGTTTCTTTTAAGAGAAACCCGAATGGCTGGGAAGGGTTGTGCATTGCATCACTGGGTCCATGATGTCGTCTTCAATATCAACAATCATCATTGTGATTTTGATAGATTATGTATTGACCCTAGTTTTCTTGCCTAACGTTAATTTTGGAGGGCTTCTTTCTTTTCACCCTTTATCCATACATTTCTTTTTAATTCTTCAACCCCTTCAATGCTTACCAAGACGTCATTACTAACACCTTGTTGTGATTGTTCCAGTGTTAGCTCAATCTTAGTCGGCATTTTTCCCTTATACACATTCTTCTCCAATCATACCTAAGGACTGCTATTTCTAACTATGGAGTGTCCTTGGGTAGATCCCTCCGGTTCTGGTTGGATCGTAGGACTTATTCCTAACCTAACCACCTTATGACTTCAGAATCGTCGTGAAATTAATAGGTTGTTGGGTATAAAGATCGAACCATAAAACCATTTTCTGACATTGTTATTTTCAAATACCCCCCCTACACATGTGCTTCGAGATTCGAAATTGTTTAGCACATGAAGGAAAGAGTTGCACTTAGAGTCTTAAAGATCACATTCGTCTATAACATATTTTAATCACATTTTCTCCCCTTATTTTAAATAATAAAACACTTAGTATTTGAAATACCAATTGATTAAATTTTGACATGAAAAATTCCATGGGGAGAAAAATTATACCACGATATTGCATGAATTCAGATTCTGATAGCTCCCCTTCAACGGTATATGTGGGATACCAATATTTATTAAAACTTGACATTGGAATGAAAAATTGATATGACACCACAAAATGTTGAAGACGGAGTGAGATGCCTTAGTGAACAATGTATATTATTAATTGACATTAAGTTTCCACATTTTAATTTCATAGAATGTGTTTGGATACATAAAATGGACATTGATGAGATGTATCAAACACATTAAAAGGCTTTGTTTTAAAAAGCTCCCCCTCAGAAATTGATTTACATAAAATGACATTCGAGAAGATTCAGAAGTTCATCGATTCCATGGCAGACTTTTGGATGGTAAACAACCAGTTTCATCCGTGTTGACCACCTAAAAGTCTGCCATGGATGTTCCTTCTGAACATTGATTGATGTACCTGCACTTATATCTAGAGTTTGTTTGCATTCATGAATATTAGGGATATCTACATTTGAACCATGTGGGGGTTCACTGTCAACCTTACTTGT